>CAUYTI010142869.1:0-70299 GCA_963575145.1 Galago senegalensis
TTCATGTTTCTTAATGGCTGCATAGTATTCCATGGTGTGCATATAACACAGTTTATTGATTCATTCATGGATCGATGGGCTCTTGGGCTTCTTCCATGACCTGGCAATTATGAATTGGGCTGCAATGAACATTCTGATACAGATATCTTTATTGTAGCCATTTGACCCTATAATTCCTCTACTAGGTATAGCCATACACATTTCTTTTCCCGCTTAATTTCACATTCTTGGGAAGCTCTGGCATGTGAAATATTCAGAAATTTGCATTCACAATAAACTAAGTGGTACACATTTTTTATTCAAGTTTTTACTGACAAGCACAATAAAAAGTGATGTACTCGTGAATTTACTGTAAGCTAAAGACTCCATTAAAGGTGAATTTCTTCTTTTCGTCACACACTCTGACGTTTATTCAATCTACATGCTCAAGAACAGTGTTTTCTAAAATTGCTCTAAAGAACAACAGTTCTGGCATACAGTGTCCAAAAAGTAAAAGCTTTATCCCAGTAACCTGGAGAACTGACATCCAATGCTTTGAGTTTGACAAATTTTCCGTGTATATAAAGAAGCTCTGTGTGTGCATGTGTAAAACCTATTTGATGAAATGAACATTTCATAAACCTTACTTTAAAAAGCAAGAATCCAGAAATAGTAACGTCGTTTCCAAGACAATACTGGGTTCGCTAAATTCCCACTGATATTTTTTCATCAGGGGTTCATGAAAAGGTTTCCTTTCCCTCGCATTTGGTTGGGGGAGGTACAGTTATGTATTGAGAGGCCATCTCTGCCACTTGTAGATTAAAACGCACAAGTGTGGGTATGAATTCTCCTCGCATCCTTTTCTCCCTGGAAACCGTATGTGGAGATAGCAGTCTCACAAAGAGCCTGGGTCCCTGACTGACTCTTTTGAGTAGAGCTCACTCCAACCTGCACTGGAACTTGGACGGTGTTGGAAAAACTTTTGTTAAGTTAAACAACTGAAATTTCAGGGTTTATTGTTTACTGCAGCATAATCTAACCTACTGTCACCAATACAATAGTTGAATTCTGAAATAATGAAAGCAGTACGAAGGAAGATGACATAAGACAAAAATTACAGGTGCTCAGACACTGAAAATTCTATATTCACTCTATGTCAGCTAAGTATGCTTGTCAAAAATGTTGTCTTTATAGCTCTTATTTAAGTACACATTTGCTAGTCTGCTACATCACAGGACCTGCTGTAAGATCAGAATAAGGTAATGCATAGACATATAAGGTTCTTACTCTCATGGAGCTTATGTCCTATTGTAAGAAAGAAAATGCCCAGTAGACAATATCATTTTATAAAAAGGTGAGACATTAGGGGCAGCTCCTATGGCTCAAAGGAGTAGGGTGCCAGCCCCATATGCTGGAGGTGACGGGTTCAAACCCAGCCCTGGCCAAAGGAAAAAAAAAAAGGTGAGACATTTTCCAGGTTTTTTTGTATTAAATAAATTACACACGTAATTCCTGCTCCCATACTAAATATCATTTAAAAGTATAATGATGGCAGTCATAGCAACAAGAAAAAGGAATCCTTGGCCATTTTCTGTTAGAATGGCAGATTGGATACTAAATCCGATATTTCTTGGTTTTCTTGAATAATGGAAACCTATTTGACTATAATAATGAAACAATTTCAAAATTTATTTTGGAACAGAAAATGATTCTCAGGAAACTGACACAAATTTCACTGAATTTCATTTTAAAATGCTACAATTTAAAATTCACCTTATCACCAATCAAATTCTCTTTCTATGATGCTGCATGTGAAGCGTGTTTCTATTAGGAAATTTCAATTCACAGAAACATTATTCTTAAATTACACTTCTAGCTGCATTAATGTATCACATTCCACTTAATACCGATACGTGTAATGTGCCTTCTTAGAGGAAAGATATTAATATAATACATTGTTACTTTTATCTTTTCAAAAATCTAAAGCTCTTCCAAAGACTTCCACAACAATTTCCTAGACAAAATTCCCTTCCTATACTAGTAATGGAACAGTATCTATAATGATATATTTTAAAATGTTGGTAAAGCACTTGTGTTTAGTTTGAAAATCAGCAAATATCAAAGAGAATTAGATCAGCAACTGCTGCTTGCCATGTACATTCTGAAACGCTTCAGGGTCGTGTTATGTTGATGAGTACGTGTGTACTGTGTGATTCACAGCAGTGGTCCCCAACAGTTTTGGTACCAAGGACTGGTGTCACGCAAGAATCGGGGTGGAGCAAGAGGGCTCATGAGATCTTCATAAAACCCACCTAGATCCCTCTCATGTCCCACTTCCTTGAGAATCTAATGCCCCACCAGCTGTGACTGGGAGGTAAAGTTCAGGGGGTGATGCTGGCGCTGGGAGCAGATGTAAAGATAAGTGAAGCTGGTGGGTTTCTAAGAGGCCAGAGACCTGATGAGTAAGTCTGTGGCCCAGGGGCTGAGGACCTCAGGTTTGGAGGACAAATGCTGAAGACACGGATTAAATCTGATCTCACATATTTACTGTTAGTGTAGAGTAAAACAGGAATATTTTATAATTGTATAGAAATAATCTGCTGAATACAAAATTCTTAATTGGTTTAGCTTTCCTCACAATATAAAACAATTATCATCCTGCATAAATTCAGTAAAGACCTACATTCAGGTTTGCGAAACATAATAAAAATTGTGTACTAACTTAACTGTATATACAAAACAAGTTGACTTGGCTCTTCCCATTCAATGATAGCCCTTGCCCTGCTTTTCCTTTGGCTCTAAACGAGTGGTTCTCAACCTTCCTAAAGCCGAAAAGTATTTTCATTGTTAAAAAGGGGTCATGACCCACAGGTTGAGAACTGCTGCAGTCTAAACTCTGTCCAGGTCACAGTGCTTTTTCTTTAAATACCCCTTTCTTCATTAGTATTTCTGAGGAGAGAAGACACCATATCAGGAACCAGTAAGAACATAATGGGGTTAGAAACATTTCAAATCAAAGCAACCTCTAAGCTGTACACTATAGTAGTTAACTCCATTAGAAAACACTAAATTGCCAATATTAAAAAATAAGACTTCATCTTTAGCGGAGTGACAAAAAGAAAATCATTGTATGTAAAAATTATTTGGAATAGTTTCTTGATAACTATTCCCCCCTCACCCTAAAAAATAATATGCTAGCAGTGTTATTGGCTAACCGGGCATTCAATGCAAAGTACGAACCAGGTGACCTGGGTTCTGTAACTCACAGACCGTTAGTGAGTGATGGAATTCACTAGACATTACAGGTCTTAGCAACATTAGGAAGCAGATGTTAAACTCTCCAGCGTTTTGGTGCATTCTGTCTATGATTAATGAAACAGTCACCAATATTCATGTTGTGCCGTATTATTCTGTGTATCAACAAATGCATGTTTCCCCCAGGGCATGCAATACTGCCTGTTATGAATCAGGTTTGAGCAATGAACATAAATCTTCCCCCAAAAAATATTGCAGGGCGAATGTTTCGTTTTGAATTCCACTTTTAAATGAATTAATCATTATAACATGATGTTATTTCTGGGGAGTGAATAGAGTTTGGGAAATAGTGCTTTAGAAAGTTACAAAAGTAGTTTATTCTATTTTTTATTCCATCTGATGCTAAGCTACTGAAATAGTAGGCATAAAAGTGACTTAAAAACTGTATAAGTAGAACAAAGTTTTCTAGAGGCTGGAGAGGTGGGAGAGGGAGGGGATAAAGTGGGACCACTTGAAGGCTTCAAAAATAGAGTTCGATGGATAGAATGAACAAAATTTTATAGCACAATAGTGACTATGGTAAAATGTTTGCTGTACTTTACATTACTCAAAGAGTAGAATTAAAATGTTCTAACACAAAGAAATGATAAATGTGTGAGGTCATGGATACCCCAATTGCCCTGATTTGATTATTACACACTGTATGACTGTATCAAAATATTACCTATACGTCATGTCATAGGTATGTACAACTACTATTATGTTCCCATAATAATTAAAAATATTTTTTTAAAAAAGCATATAGGGTACTAAACAAATATAAGTGATATTGTTATATATCAGTTTAGAAAACTTAAACACTAGTCTCTGATTTTTTTAAAAAAGTAAATATTGGGTGGCGCCTGTGGCTCAGTGAGTAGGGCGCCGGCCCCATATACGGAGGGTGGTGGGTTCAAACCCAGCCCCAGCCAAAGTGCAACAAAAAATAGCCAGGTGTTGTGGTGGGTGCCTGTAGTCCCAGCTACTTGGGAGATTGAGGCAAGAGAATCATCTAAGCCAAGGAGTTGGAGGTTGCTGTGAGCTGTGACACCACAGCACTCTACCAAGGTCAATAAAGTGAGACTCTGCCTCTAAAAAAAATAAATAAATAAAATAAGTAAATATTAATTAGTTCGCTTTACAATTTAAAATTATCTTCCTTTTGACCCACATTAGCAATTATTAATATTCCACATTAAATGATAAGAATATGTATTTTTCTTTTTACTTTCTGTTATTCCTTGGGATATACTGATTATTACCTAAGAAAGCTTGAAATAAACATATAACATTTCAGAATATTAGAGCAAAAGGATGTCATTGAGTGTTTTAATGTGGTCTAGTTACAGTTTATAATGTTTTTAGTTTGCATATATTCAGCATGTCAGCACGTTTCTGTTCCCATTCAAAGTGCACAACTAAAACCCAGGCTTCAGTTATAAAAATTAAAAAACAGTTTTCAACACAGTACGTTCTTTAAACACAGAAGTCCAGTAGTCTTCCTGAATGAAGTGGACAGATTAAACAGACATATGGAAAGGCCAGACACGCCTGGGTCCCCACAGGTAAGGGTTGAGAGCCTGTGTTTTTCATAATGCTGAAATTCTAGGAACTTGATAATACAATCTGAGGAAAACAAGATAATATTAGGTAAGAAAGCCCTACCTCTACATTAAGGTCTGCGGGCCTTTACTGTCCGAAGAGGCTAATTGTAAGTCCTCCTGTGTTTGAACACTAGGGGGAGCACAGAAAAGGGAGCCGACTCCGTATCACCCCGGCCCTCCCTGTTCTACATGACAGCAGGTCTGACCAAACTGCCTGCTTGTTTCTTACATATATAAGTGGGATGTTGAAAACGTATTTAAACTGTACCCAACATTCCTTTTTGAATGTCATTTTTTTCCAGGTAATTTAAAACTCGTCATGACTAATGGCAGGAAAAATGCCTGATACTTAAGAAGCAGAAAACCACAGAGACTGCTGTAAAAGGAGACACAGGCTCTTCGCGTTTTCGCTCACATAGTCTATTAGAAGAAAGTAGAATTGCATCTGCTTTACAGAATCATATCTGATTTAGAAGATGCAATTCTAAGTCATTCAAAGATTTAAAACGACAAGCCTGGGCCTAGGGCAATAATGAACACTCCCGAATCAGAGCCAGATTTTTGCCTGAAAATAACCACCTGACATTCCAAGCCACAGCTAGGTTTTATGTAAGAGTGTCTCAGGAATTTCCATGTCGGAGGGCTAATTTGGAAACCCCTGGTTGAGAGATAAGAAGGGTGAAGACTTGATGAGTTAATAATTGTTTAAAAACTAAGAACTCTGCCTCACACACCATAAATATGAAGGGTACTAGCTGTTACTGAAACATCCTCTGTCTGTTTAAAACAGTATAAATGTGGGTTGAGCTGAAAGGTAAGGGTGTAACAAGAGTTGTAGATTATGGAATAAAAAATTGGGAAACAAACCACCAGCCAACTCACAAACCACCACCATATGTGATAGGCAGGAAGAAAAAGAATCCACACAAGAAGTTTTTAATAAGCATGCTCATTCTCTGCAAGGAGTGGATTGCAGTAGACATAAACCTTCTTCTATAAAAGGTCATAATTCTGACCCTTGAGAACTTTGGAAGGGCATGTTTGGAGTTAAAAAATGTTCAGTAATTATTAATTGATTCATTCATTTTGTTTATTAATACATTAATTAATAAGCATCTACTACACATCATCCAGGGCTCTCGGACTTTCAGACACATCAGGGAATCCAACAGAAGTCACTGGCCTTCAGGAGGGGGCATCCTAGAGGCAGGAATCAAGTATGATAAATGGTATATCAAAGACAGGTAAGTATTAAGGTGCAGAGAAAAGAGAAAGAAGGAAAAAGGATAGGCAGTACCAGATTCTACAACGACCTATGGAGTTGGCTGACTAGGCTGCAGGGTAGGGAAACCTCAGCAAAACTTGAATGAGGTAGAGAGTTAGCTCACGAGGAGTTAGGCGTGAAAATGTGCATAGGCCATTTGTTCCTAGAGCAGCAAGGCTGCTGCCACGGAGGCTGAAGCAAGGTGACCCAGCGAGAAAGGAGTAATGAGAGAGAAGTCAGAGCACTAAAAGGGAAGGCAGGAAAATCCCTGGAAAGGCCTTGTAGCCACTGTAAGCACCTTGACTTTGAGTAAAAGGAGAAACTGCAACAGGGATCTGAAAAGAGTGATGTGATCTAACTGACTAATGAGCTGAGAAAAAGCTTCAGGGAACAAAGGAGAAGGAGAGCAGGAGACGACTGACTGCAGCAATGCCAGTGAGAGAGGACGCTGGGGTGAGCCCGGGTGACAGCAGTGGGGAGAAACGATTGGCCAGATTCTGGACACATTTTGAAGATAACCCCAATCAGGCTTTCTGATGAATTGCATATAATTTATGAGCAGAAGAGGAATAAGTAGATACTCCAAGGCCTGAGGGTATGGACACGCCATCGTCAACAGGGGAAAGATTACAGGGATTAGGTTTGGGGGGAGAGAGGAGATCAGGGTTCAGTTTAGAACCTGGTAAAATGAAGATGCCTCTGACACAGCCGATGGAGATGTGAGTAAACCACCGGTTATACAAGTTCAGAATAAAGATCTGGGCTGGAGATATAAATTTGGCCGTCATGAACCCAATGGCATTTTTTCCATAAAACTTAATGCCAAGAAGAGGGGTAAGCTTTAAAAAAAATAATAAAAATTTGAGTTAGGCTGTTCCAGAGAAGGAATAGTAATGGTAACAGAGAAAGAAAAATCAGGGAGGTGAAAAGGCCTGGTATTCTTCAAGTGAAATGAGGAAAGATTTTTAAAGAGAGTGTCAAATGCTGATGGGTTACACAGTACTCGACCTGAAAGTTGACTATTTATTAAGTAACTAACATGGAGTCACTGACAACCTTGAGAGAGGCAGTTTTGCTATAGTAGTAAGATTATAGAACTGAGTTGAGCAGATTTAGGGAAAAAACAGAAGAGAATAGGTGATAGCAATAGAGAGAACACTTTCGCATTTTTTGTAAAGGTGAGCTAAGAAATGGTCTGATGATTTTCAGGGGAACTAAGACAAAGAAAGGATTTGACATGTATTATTATATTTGTTTCCACTGAAAGGAATCATCTGGGGTAGAGTGAAAAACATGTCGGTATAGCAAAAATAGGGGAGGATTTTTAATGATTTTCCAAAGCAAATAACAAATAGGCCCTCGTACTCACGTGTGAGCCCTTAACATCCTTAATAAGGACTACTTGGAAATGGATCCTCAAGTTCAAGTTCAGTAAATAAGAGCGAGACTTTAAAACTGTTGAGTCGAAGCTTACATGATTAGTAACCAACAAAGACCAGTTACTAGATCTTAAAAAAGACAACCCACCACGAGGGAGCAATTGTGAAGTAATACAAGCAGATGCATGATAGGGGTATAATGAATCTAAACACAGAGGGATGCAGATAGCACACTGATTAGAACACTGCGGTGGTGTCAGGACAGTCTGGGATGGGGTTATTCAATGGAGAGAATATGAGACAGGCTTCAGGGGAAAGACGAGACCCGGATGCCAGGCAGGAAGCTCGGTCTGGTCATCTGACATTTTAGGTAATAGGAGATAGTGTATGATCTTCTAAGTAGGCGTACAGCCCGAAGGAAGCAGGGCATTAGATTAATCTGGCCGTGTTCAGAGAATAAATTGGCACAGGAAAAAAAAAGGCAGAGAGAGAAACTAACAGCACAGGGAATGGAGAAGCAGCCAAAGGAAGAAGGCAGTCAGTCAAATCCCTGTTCAGCAAGAACCAACAAGACCTGTAAACGATTTTATGTTTTTTTCATCACATACGTTTCTTGCATAACCCTTAAAACCCCTTAATAAGTATTACTTTTATTATCATTTGGAAAATGCCTCCCTACTAGAATGTAAGTTCTAAGATGACCGGGGCCACATGATTTGCTAACTATTTTATCTCTAAGGACAACTTTAGTCTCCTACGATGGGCGTGTTTTTATTTTTAATAAGTAAATAAGACACAGAGGCACGTTAAAGAAATAGATGAGGAAACAGAGGAAATAAGAAGAGGAGAAGAAAAGGGAAGCTAGAAGAGGACAAAGACAGAGACGCGAGGGGGAAAGAGGCGGGTGACACAGAGAGGGAAGGGCGGAAGAAAGAGGCGGAGGAGATTAAGTTGAAGTTAAAAGCCTGAAAAACATGGCAGAGTCTGAACCTCACACGGTGACTGTGGGATTAGAATAGGAAAGTCAGGACGGCGCCGGGTCTACACGGAGCAGTTACTCGATGCCAGTCCCGCGTGTCATCACCATCACCATCACTGTACCTCTTCCGTATCTAATTTGTACCATGCCAGCGAGCGGTGCCGCCATCAGAGCCTCTCCTGTGTCTGCACAAGTGGGAGAAACAGGAGCAGCACAGGCCTAACTGACGGAAAGGATGAAAGGCCTTCCTTTCAGTCAAGGTCGCCACTGACCTCACATGCGAACTGCCTGGCAGGAAGACAAGCAGCTCGGCCTTGGCGGCTCCGATCATCTCTTCTAAGTTTCTCTTATGTTTTCCCAAATCCATACAGGTACCAAAATCTCTTTAAAAATTTTTTAATTTGTTTATGTCATTGTAAAAAAAAAACTGATAGAAATGGGAAGGTGCATATTAAACGTATGTTGGGTGAAGGAAAAAACAATCAGGTAAATGAGAAGAAAAGTACAGACAATGGTACTTTTTAAAAGGATGGTGGAAATGAGACATGAAAGCAACCAAGTCCCAGTGCTTGATGGATTAGCCTGGGGAGGAAGAGATGGGTAGAGAACGCAGCCCACGTCTGAGGTCACAAGGAATACCAGGAAGAGCTGGAGCAGCTCCCAGCAGAGGGGATTCTCCTCCCCTGAGGGGACCTCTGGCTGCCTGCCGCACTGACACTTTCAGTTGCTGCTGGCATCTCCGTGGTAGAGACCAGAGACCCTGCTGCTAACCATTGTACATGGCAAAGCAGGGTCCCCACACACCAAAGAATCGTCCACCCAGAATGTTAATAGCGTGAAGTTTGGGAAACCCTGAGCCAGAAGTAAAAGCTCCAGTCACCCTGCAAATCCCCATTTTACTCTTAGTAAGAGTCAAACACATAGACAAGCCCCCATCTGACCCTGTCGCTGCCACTCTTCCCCCTGTTCATCCACTCCCGCCGCACCGGCCAACTTGTTCCTCAAAGGCGTGGGGCGCTAGCCCTTCAGGCCCCTGCACTGCTGTGCCCTCTAGTTGGGAAGGTGCCCCCCTCGGTCTCCACAGGGCGTGCTCCTTCCCCCCACTCTGCCATCTCACTTTCTCAGAGGGGCTGATTCTGCACCTCTGCCCCATCATCGTTCATTTCATTATCATCTATGATTTCGTAGCACTTTCACCTTCTAACATTTTATAAAATTTGGCATTTATTATATTGACCTATCCTCCTTATGCCCTCCCCACACATAAAGGAATTTGGCCTATTTTGTTCACCAGTGTATCCTCACCAAATAGAACAGCGCCTGGCATGTAGTGGGGGCTAAAGAAACGTCTATTTGTTGAATAAATGAATAATAATGCTCGGACAAATTCAAACAAGAACAATATTGACAGATGACACAGACAGGGCTTGCTCTATGCCTCCAGCTGTTCTAAGGACTTTGTGTATAACCTACTTACTCCTCATAACTAGTTATACTATAGGTAACATTATCACTATTTCCATTTTAAGGAGGAAATAAAGGAGAGAGAGATGTTAAATAATGTGGCCAATATTGCACGGTGAAACAATTTAAAACAAAGCAACCTGACTTCAAAGTCTGAGATCTCAACTCATTTATACTATGCCATCTTACTGACCATCATAGCCTCAAAATTAGATTGTTTAAAAAAATTACATACACACACAATGCCAAACATTGATGAGAAACATTGATCTATTCAATAAGAGATAACCAAACACTTTATTCTACACATAATTGCATAAGCCTAAATAGATGTCTGATGTTTAGGCTTTAAAATTACCAAATTATGTTCAATTAATGATAGTTGACCTACATAGTGCTACCATTATGATCAAAAGTAAACTGAACATAGTTACCTGGTCATCTTTTTCAGTAATTCTCTCCTATTTTTCATGCCTTATTCAAATTAACTCAAAATGTAGAAATTCTAAAACAGCTTGGTAGTCACACATGTAAATCATCAAGTTATCTTAACAATTTTTAAAGAGAAAAATAACTGATTTTCGATTGTTTTCCAGTGCATTCCCCTCTCTTTAGCAACAGTGCTTCTCACTTGGAGGGATTTGCTTCACAGAGGTAGCTGGTGTTAGAATATGTGTTGAGATTTAATTCCACTAATTGACCATGATCCCTACGAATAATGCTCTAATTTACAATAACAAAGCAACACATTTGTGAGTTTGAAAGTTCTGCCCTCATATCCCAACACTATAATGTATCATTACAGGAGTCACTACACATCTTTAGCCAAGTTTAGAAGATATTCATTCAGAGAAAAATAAATTAAAAATAGGAACCAAGATGTAAGCTCCCCTGCTTTGCATCCTCTGTGTGCTTTAGTCACTGGGCACTCATTCTACACTGCAGTAACTCTCTGTAAGTCCCTGCCAGGGGGGACATTCACCCTCCTGGGGAGTGACGCTCTCCATGACAGGTCCTCATCCATTTTGCGTCTTTTCCAGTCTTCAGCACAGTGGTTTGTACTTATCGTGAATTTAATGTATTTTTCATAATTCATGAATTAATGTCACACACGAAAATTATTGGTATACCACCATTTGCTCCCTGGAATAAGAAAACATCGGATTACAACCATTTCTCTCCCTTTTGTAGGGGAAAAAGAGCCAGGAATTTTAGTCTTCAAAATTATGGAGCTTGGGTGGCACCTGTGGCTCAAGGAGTAGGGCACCAGCCCCATATACTGGGGGTGGCGGGTTCAAGCCCAGCCCCAGGCAAAATAGCAAAAAAAAAAAAAAAAAAAAATTACACGGCTAGACTGCCAACAAGCAGAAAAAATGGTTTTTCTTTAGAAAGGCAATCAAGCACCTTATCTCTTTACCTGAGTCATTCCCAACCATCCAAATTTCTCTGAACATGTACAGAAATTTATGTTTGCATAAGCTTTTATTGCAGAATAAATATCCCCAACATTTTTTCATTCTTTCAGTGGGGTCTGTGATGATGAGGAAAAATTAAGAACAATCACCACTGGAAGGCAATTGATTTGACTGAATTTTTTAACTGGTATTTGTCACCTAAATACAGAATTTAAAATCTTGAAGTTAGCTGTGATGTCATGAAATGGGCAAATACACACCAGTTTATCTACTGCCTTTTTGTGTGTGGTGTCAGAGAAGAAAACCTGTTAGAAATTATCAAATTTATTCTTTCCAGACAAATTCGGAAAGACATATGACATATGTTATCTGTGGCTGAAAATCTATTTATAGCGTGTGAGACGCCATCATCCTGATTCACGGGGCATAATAAGCAAGCAGTTGGACTCACCTCAATTATTCGACAAATACAAATGTCTCAAACACCAATTTGAAATTGTATTTTCCAAGTAGAAGGATGGAAAACAAAGATCATGAATATAAATTTGGTCGTAACAATGTTAATATGTCTTGCCTAAACGTGAGGCCTGGGAGTTTAATTCCTTTGGAATTCTCATGTCTTTCCATTCTCAAAAAAATAATAAATAAGTAACAAATAGTTTGTGCCATATAGGTAAGACATTTGTTCTGCATTGACAGGCCACTTTGTAAGTCTCTTTTTATGTGGACACTAATTAGATATATCTTTATTTTCTTATTTCAGTTAATGTTACTTTCTGGCTCTTGGTTAAAGCTGAAATACTGCTGGCTGTGGCTGTGGTCTAGTGGGAAACTTAATTTAGAGCAGTTCTTCCTATTGAACAAACTTTCACTGTAATGAAAACACCTCTATTCCTATTACACTGGAAAAGAAACAAATAGAATTTCAGATGAAGCTGTTTCTCATAACTCTTATATGTGGGGGAGAAGGGAGGCCTGTAATCAATAGTGCTAAAGTTACTATAAGAAATCTAATTACAAAATATATATGAAATTATTAGCCAGTTCAACAGTTTGGGGCCCAGTAAAGAATTCTACAAGATTTGCTAATTTATCAGTCACAATAGAAAGCAAAACAACTGTCAAATCCAAAGCATCTCAGCAAACTTAAGGATACTGCCTCCCTTCTGAGGCATTTGGATAGCCACAAAAGAGGCTGGTATTTCCCAAACTAGGTTTATTCATTTGAAACAACTTGTATGCAGTGCTAGACATCAACAAGCCTTCATATTAACTGTTCCTTCATTTTCTCAGCCATCATGTTAAAAAGATAGGTAATATTCTATCAATATTTTTGTTGAATAAAAGTGATCACTACTGTACTTACTTGTAAAATTTAAATGGCAAGGTCCAATTTACTCAATTCAATTATGAATTTTGCCTCAATATCCGTGCCCTACATGAAGTGCAACCCACAAAAGCAATGACTGTTGACCGTGACAATAATAAAGTACACAGCAAGCCTTAAATAAATAGCTTATTATCTTCATTCCCAAGTTAGCAACAGCATCTACACATATACTGCTGCTGGGAGTAAGAATCTGTGAACACACTCTGGAAGATGGTTTGGCAATATGGATTAAGAACATCAAAGCGTTCACATCCTTGACTTCCAAGAAAAAGAAAAAACAATTAAAAAAAAACAGGAAGCAGGATTATGACAGTGTTTAGTGGTTTAACTCCTGGGCTCTGATCCTGCACTCTCTGTCAGTAAAGTATCACTTCCCTTTTACTGCAAGTGATCTCACCAGTGACTTAACCTCTTTAGCCTCAGTTTTCTTATCTGTAAAATGGACAGAAAATCCATTCTCTCACCTATCTGTTTGAGAATTAGATGATTTAATATAAATAAATGCACTCAAGAGTACCTGGCAGACAGCAGAAGCCACGTGTGTTAGCTGTTTTTACTGCCAGAGTTGTTCTTTCTAGTGATAGATATATAAATAATAACCATTAAAAAGTAGAAGTAAACATAATAATCAACATTAGGAGAAGAATGAAATAACACTGCAAATCTCTGCCATGGTTATGATCTAATGTTATTTGAGAAAGTAGAAATGCCATTGCATCTATTTCATAATTGTAAATGACTTCATCAAGGTTAAAATACGATTACAAAAAGACAGAAAGAAAATACAGCAAAATGTTTAGCATACTAATTTCCAGGCAGTGTTAAAGATAATTTTATCCTTTATGTTTTATTAGATTTTTTGAAATTTTATGTTATATTTATAGGCTGTATTACTTCTGAGATCAGTAAAAAAGGAAATTTGTTCCTTAAAAGAATAGTGCCCTTTGTTGTTTATTGATCTTGCATTTGCAACATGAGGTCAGGAAAGCACATTTCAATCATAAGTGAATCAGTAACTGATTGGAATTGTGTCACTGCCCATTTTCAGAATTTCCCATGAAGTATTTCATGCACTAGATCTACAGAAGGCAGGTACTGTAGTTTGACAAAATATGTTTTGCTCAAAGTTGCATTTCTATTTCTTTCCTGATAACAACGCAACCCGTGACACTGCTTTTACGATCTCTTACTTCACTATTTATTGCCTGAAACACACTGCCTGTTACTTCAAGGCTGCTTGAGTTTCTTATCAGCTAATTCTCTAAGTGCTGAATGATTTAATTCATTGGAAACAGAGACAGTGAAGGAAGGTTATAGGCTAACTGTGTGTTCTCAAAACCATTCTCTTCTTTCAGTAACATGCTAAGCCTTCATCCTTCCTAAGGAAAGAAAATTTGAAAGAATTTTGACATTTGGTAAATACACCCCAGTTCAGGGAGACAGACTGTTGTATAGAACAGTGAACGTACGGCTATAGCTACAATTAAATGAACTATTAAATTCCACTCATTCACAACTTTAGAACTTGGAAAATACTCCAGAGATTATTCTCTGTAATTTGTTCTAGTAATAAGTTTTAGATGCATGAACTTGTTAGCCGAAAAATACCAGCAGGATTTCCCAGCACAATAAACTAGGGAAGTTCAAGTGGATAAGCTATAAAAAGGAAAAGAATGTTTAAAAGCAAATAGAGTTTGCAGATAATTGTTAATTCTGTGTTCATCTGCCCCCTTTGATAAAGTCGAAGTTTAACTTGACTTTATAAGTTGATTCATGACATTTGTTCATGACATTATAAGAAAAACCACAAGTTCTTTACAGTGCACAGTGACAATGCCATATACCTTCTCACCATGGATCCAATCACTGAGGGCGTCAGGGCACTCACAAAACACCTCATTTTAACTGCTTCCTCTGTGAGAGCCATGTCTACTTACTAAGCTCCCCTAACGGTAAACAAATATATATATATACACACACACACACACACATATATACACATATACACACCCATACAGGTAAGGACTTGCTCAGCTCATATAGTAGTCATGTTACTTGAAATCATAAAATGAGACACTACAAAAAATGCTCAAGGTTATAATCAGTTTAAAAGCAGCAATGAGGCTGTGGGCAGTAGCTCACACCTATAATCCCAGCACTCTAGGAGGCCAAAGCAGGTGGATTGACTAGGCTCACAGGTTTGAGAACAGCCTGACCAAGAACAAGATCCTATCTCTAAAAAAAAAAAAAATAGCCAGGCACTGTGGCAGGTGCCTGTAGTCCCAGCTACTTGGAAGGCTGAGGCAAGAGGATTTCTTGAGCCCAAGACTCTGAGGTTGTCATATGCTATGACGTCATGGCACTCCACCAGAGGAAACAAAGTGAGAGTCTGTCTCAAAACAAAACAAAACCAAAAAAAGCAGCAATGAATTTTGTTTCCAGATATAAGTATTAGAGATTGCAATGGGACTCCAGCCAACTATGTTTGAGATCCCATATTAACACTAACATTTGATACAAAACAGTTTACCAATGAGATCTTCATAAAAGAGCAAGCAAGTTGCTACCCAACCAACTCAGATTATCTAAGAACTATTCTTAAAAAGCAGTAGCTTTGTTTCTACATTTCTTAGTGAAAAAGTATCACCCACACCTGCTCTACCAGTTACAGTTAATTTTATCCCTAAAACTCTAGAGCAGTGGTTCTCAACCTTCCTAATGCTGCGATGTTTTTTCATTCTTACAAAGAGGTTGTGACCCACAGGTTGAGAACTGCTGCTCTAGAGTTTCATCAATATTTCTTTCCTTTTTTTTTCATGTGTACAAAAAAGAAATATGGATTAATCTTATACTCCAAAGCTATTTTCTATTAGTTCCTTCTCCTGTCTACCTTTCAAATCTTATCCACATTTCAAAGAGGAATTCAACATCTTCCTTTTTAACTCTTTACTTCTCTAATGAACATCCCTTCATGAAAATCTTCAATATTTAGTTATAATATTTGGATATGTGATCCTCTGTATAAGGTACTGATCCATGTATGTCAATCATGACAACCAACATACACTGTAAATTTATTAAAATTCATACCTACCATCTTTTTAAGATTCTACTTCCTTCATCGAAGGTTTATCATACTACTAAGTATATAACCTGTATTGATTTATAAATCAATATAGAGTCATTCATATTCTCAATTCTGCTTTCTTAATCTGAGCCTATTATGAGAGTGGCCTTGAACAGCTGTAATGCCTTTTTATACCATAATATTAAAAGAAGGATAAATATATCTTAAAGTAACCATTTGAGCTCACTGGAATAAGAAACTACAACTTTTTCATCTCAATAGCAATAAAAATATGGTATAATACTTGAAATATGGTAGGTGCTAGGTAAATACACTAAATTATATTTAAATATTTTCCACTAGTGGCATAGAAGACTAATAGACCCATATTATTTCTATTAAAAAAATTGAGTTATCTAAAGTTTACTAAATTCTGGAGGAATAAAACTGCCTTTAGACTTACTAGAAGTCCTATTCCTCTTAATATATGTAGCACAATCCAGTGATGACTGCCTAAGTAATTATAACTAAGTAATCATAAAAAGAAACCCATGATCATTATTCTTCTTGTTACCCAGACTGGAATTTCATTACTACTTATTAAAGTGTTTCAAGTAGCTACTATTATGTTTGACTTTACCCTAGTACCTGAATTTTCAAATGACTGAAATCCAGAAAGCTTCTACCAAAAAAAAAAAAAAAGCAATTTCAGAATAACCTCAAACACAAATCCAATACTTTGGTACAGAGTTTGTGCGAAACTAAAGGACAGAATATTCAAAACAAAGAACATTTTAATTAGACTGGAAAAAAGTAGAAAAGCAAAAAAGTAGTAACTGCCATAGTGATCTAGTCATACCCACTCTTTTAATTTCTGTTCCAAGTTAACAGAAGCTTGCTAATGATTTGTACAAAATATATTATGATCTAAAAGCATAGCACTGCCCATAGAGGAATTAGAATTCTAAATGTATCTGTTTATATTTATTAAATACTAATTATAAAATACCAGAATATTGGATATTACAACTGATGAATTAATAGCACCATTTATGTTTACAAGTGATAGATTTAGAAGCCAGCAGGCTTTGTAATAAACAGTGTGTTGTTAGTCTGTTATTCCAAACCACATCAAAGGCATGTTCAGTCACATATGCAAGATTATCCCATAAAGATAAACGATAGACAACTGCAAGATGTCATTGGTTAAACATGTCCTATAAATATTTTGTTCTCAAAATAACTCTCGTTAGTATTACATAAATAGCCAATGTTTTGAGATTCTGCCGTAGTATATACATGATAGCACCACAGAAGTTATGATCAACCACATAGCACAATTTATCATTCATAAAATTCAGGCTCATGGTGAGATTTTTACTCAAACATGGCCACGCAATCAATCAAATGCCAAAAACACCAAGTGAAAACTTGATCTCTGGATCTATCCCATCTCTTCATCTATACCTGGTCGTACATGATCTAGGCTTGTTTTTATTTCTTTTATAAGCTACTTTTCTTTTTTCCCTTAAAAATCCTCATGTAAATGAAGACAGAGAGCAAGAGATGCCCGGATTTACATCTTTGTAGTTTTAACTAAGAACCAGGGGGAGGTGAAAAGTTTCACTGTATCCTTGGTCTGCAAATGTCCATGGGATCATGATGCAAACTGGAGCCAGGTCTATGTCCAGGATGCTGTGATTTATTCTGCGAAATATAAGTGAGTGGACTGACACATCACAACGTGAGGGGGACCGGCCCACAGATGCAGGGTTTGGATTAACTACCTTCCTCTGAATCTCACCCTACATACACAGTAACTGCCTGACTGCGCTGCCGCAGGGTTTCTGCGTCCCCCACCTTAGAAATCTCAACTATACAGCATAATTCTGCCAAAAGGAACATGTACCATTTGTTCATTTTTTAAAACGCCATAATGTTTCAGATGAAAACACAGCCTGCCAAAGATGTCAAATAAAAGAATAACAAAGAAGCGAACAGCATCTTTAGACTTGAATTTCAACGCATAACCCCTCCATCTGTCCACCAGTTGTGAAGCAATAACCCAGAGAGGGCCCGACAAACACGACAAGTTTTATCCCCGCCTGTATATCAACAGCCACTCTCAAGACCGGGGCAGTCATTATGTTCTGTCTGTGGAGCAAACAACTGGAATGACATTTGCTTTGGGCAACCTGAACCCGGGCGACGAATGGGCCATTTTCACAGACTTACATTTAAAAACACACGTGGAGTTCATAGCGGTGAAGGGGGTGAGGGGACGAGGAGGATGAGAGGACTCTCCTCCAATTTGGATCGGAAATTGAATACAGAACGGCAAGCTCTAGAGGCCAATTAAACAGCCCTCAATCTTCTCCTCCCTGGCTTCAGACAGGATTGCAACGTTGGATCCAGACTATACCCCACCTCCTCCCTCCCGGCTGTGGCCACCACCTTCCAAGTTACAGTCTTAACTCTCCCGCAACTGGGGCTACCGACTCCCTCGCTGAGAAGCACACCAGGAACCCACTCAGTAGGGAACAGCGTGCTACGACTGTGCCACCAGCTCCACGACGCCACTAGCGCCAGATCCACCCGCCCAAGACCCCACCCCTTCCAGCGCAGCCCTCGCCCCGCCGGGAGCAGCCGCCTGGGTTACGCAGCCTGAACCCCTACACAGTCTCCGCTGCTTTCCACTGGATAATAGAGGAGTGAGGGTGGGGGCAGATAGATGTCAGAGGAGGGAGGGTGTAAAAACCAAAACAGTCTCAGTTGTGAACAGTGAGGGTGCCAGTGGCAAGACCCCATGCACGCGCGCTGTCCCCCCACCTTCCCAACCCCCCCCCACGCATGCACACACACGCAAACGCGCACACACTCTCCTGCTCACCCTGCCCCCTAGGTTCAGCGGCAAGTGGGGACAGGAGGGAAGGAAGGAAAGGAGAGAGAAGGGGTGGTGGGAAGGCCCAGAGTTACCGGGAGTGACATTTGTAGGAGAGAAGGGGATGCTTCAGGAACCGCGAAAGTGAGAAAGTCCCAAACCCCCTCCATATGCCCAAGGCCGGACTCTGCTGCGAGCGGCCCGTCTCCTTTCTCCCATCGGGACCAGGAGACAGCGAGGGGAGCCTGAGCCAAGCTTCCCCCAGGCTGCCCTCCCTGGCCTGGCCCAGGGCCCAGAATCTGGCCCCCCTTTAGCCCCGACTTGGGGAGGCTGCCAGGCAGGGAGCGGACTTGCCAAAGGACTCTGGGGGAGCAAGAGGACGGGAGAGAAGCATCTTGCAGACCCGACCGCCGCTCCCGTCTTCCTCTGGCGACACACCCCCGTGAGCCCCCTGCCCGTCTTCACACACACGGACCGAGACAGGCGCGCGCTCGCCCTCCCCACCATCCAGGTTCATCGATTAAAACACTAGTTGATTTCCTCCTGATTAAAAAAGAAAGTGCAACCACAACTCTTCTCAGGAGTACAGTCCCCGGAGCAAAGAAAGTCAGTCTGCAGGCGTCTTTCTGTAGTTTCCCGGGAGTTTAGAAATGTGGGAGTCCCTAGCCAAAAGGGATCGGAAACCCCGAGGGAGCGAAGGTGCCGAACTCCCTCCCATCCCTGCGCCTCTCACCTCCTTGAGTTCCTTGGCCACGTCCTTCAGGTCGCCCAGGACTAATTCCAGATCCTCCACGATGATCTTGATCTGTTCCTTCACCTTGGTTTTGGAGGCTGCCGGCGGTCCTTCGGCTGGAGCAGAGGAGGAGGGGGGCCCCTTGGGCTTGGCTGACATTCTTTGGGGGCAGGCGAGGCAGGTCAGGACAGGCGGGCGAGCGGAGGCTGCTGCGTGCCCCCGTCCCTGGCGCTGCTGCGGCCGCCCCGGTCTCCCCACATCTTGAGCGCTCCCCGGCCAGCGGCGTGCGGCTGCGCTCGGCGCCCGGCCCCGCGGCCGCAGCGCGGTGCTGCCATCGACTCCCGAGACGCGGCGCTAGGCGCGGGGCTGCAGCCGGGCGAGCAGCGCGCCTGCGCCTCCCCCGCCGCCGCCGCCGCCGCTCTCGCGCACACCCGCGCTCGCTCCCCGCCCGCGCAGGGGGCGCCCGGCCGCCGCGGGGGTGTCGGCTGCAGTCGGCACCCTGGACGTGTCCCCCCCATCCCTCCCGGCCGCCCGGGTATCAAAGTGCAGGGAGACAACTTCGCGTCCTGCCCGCCCCTGTCTCGGTTCTGAAAGGCCCCCATCAGCCTGCTGTAGGTCTTCTCACGTGTAGCCTGGATTCCTTCTCCTTCACCCGCTAAGGGAGACTTGGAGCGATTTGGAAACAACCACAATGGGATCAGGAACTGGAGTTAGGGGCAGTAAAGTAACCCTAAATGCTTTTCCAGAAACGCATGGCGTCTCGAGGCCTCTGATCAGTATCCCAGTGAACTGTGAATTAAACATAATTCTGTAGGAAAAAAGACGTGCATAATAGCGACCCCTTGTCTACTGGAATCATGACATTTAACCAGCATTATTGAAAGAGACGGCCTAATCATGGTAATTCCGCAAAGTTAATAGTGGATTCATTAATTTAAGTCCCACCCCAAAAATCCCTCCATAAACCCCAGAGACTGAGTCATCTTGGCTGCGCTCTTCCCTGGTCTCTCTCTTTCTCTGTCTCTTCCCCCATCCGCCACCCCCACCCCAGCTCTCTTTGTGACCTATGCTGATTTTGAGTGAAGGGGGGAAACCATCCTATATGGATCCCCCTGAAGAAACCAAATAAGAGTTGTCTCCAATTTATCTTTTATCATTTTTTTACCCTCTGGTTCAGGTCTTTTGCTACTAAGCAAATAGAAAATAACTTTCTTAGTATTCTATCAAAAGGACCCAGGGAGGGGAGTTAATAGGAAGCCTTCAATTCACTCTCAGTAGGTGGTTACCATTCTCATTAGCTACAGTTTTAATTTCCTTAGTAGCAAACCCAAGGCTATTAGCCACTGACCTGGCAGGCTGACTCTGCTCTCTCAGTGCACCCCCCTCCAGATCGTTCTTCTAACAGGCTTCCCCTTCGGGTCAGGCCTTAGCAGGGCTCCCTGTTTCTTGCCTCTTACACTCCAGGTAGCTCCAACATGCTTCTCAGGAGAATATGTTGGCAGCTCTCCTCTGCCCAGTTCTGTGGACTCTTATCACTCTCTGCATTCTGAACAATTCATCTTGGCAAAATCTTTGGAAGTCATGTTTGGAATACCAAGGACAAAAGAGAATGGGAAAAAGAACTTTAGAAGCGGTGTAAAAAAATACAGAAGCAAAAATTGCATTGAGAAGTCAGAAGAAAGGGGAGATAAAGCAGGTGCTGCTGCAAGAGGCATAAAATAGGGAAAGAAGAAAAGCAGCACCTGGCAGTGAGCAAATCGCAGAGGAGAAGAGGAAGAAATGATTAAAACGATCAAACAAGTAAAGCTCTTGAGTTCTCAGGGGTAAGGACCATAGATTTTCTAAAACTCCTTTTGTCTCTCCAGGCTTTTCTCTGCTTTATAAAAACGGAACTGTAAAAATAATTCTTAGGTTTCAAAACTCCCCCAGGGGAAATTTCTGATCTTTAATGATACTCTTACATCTGAAGAAAGACAAATGGTCAGGAATGGCAGGAGCTAAAGTCAAGGTAAAATAGAAACCGATCTTTCTAGGTTCGAAGATTTGGCTTTCCATAGGAGGCAAGTGAGTAAGGAAGACCCCAAGACTCAGAGAATAGTGACTTTAGGCGAGGACATTGGAGAAGACAGGGAAGTGTGGGTTTCCTTCCCAGAGACAAAATACTCCTCCTACAATATGGGAATATGTCTATGCTACTCTGAATGTCTTCCACTAAAGATTAAAAAAAAAAATCTGTTCCCCAATGATACCATTGCCAATACTGAACCAAATTATTCTAGACCAAAGAGACCAAAGTCTGATCATAACTGTAACTCTGAGACATACCACCCACACCCACATCACAATTAACTATTCAGTGGTCAGCCTTGATCTTTACTTGTATCTGTGCCTGTTTACAATACAGAGTTAACTAAAAGGGGAAAAGGTAACCTCGGTTTCCAAGACTAAACCGAGAAAGTGGCAACTCTCAGTACCTTCCAGTCATTTAAGATTGCTTAAGGCAAGTCTCCATGAAATAGTTCTAGAAAAGAAAAATTTGTAGAGTTAAAAATGAAAAGGAGAATGGGACAGAATGAAAAGAATACACGAATATAAATCAAATCTATTCACTCCCTATCTTGGTATTACCCTTCTGGAAAATTAGTCATTCCTTTGGCTTATCCTAGACTCTCAGAGTATAGATGATGTTTTAGACTAAAACCACCGTACAACAAAAGTGATAAACAAACTCTTGATGACTGTCTCCATAAATTAGCTTATGCATTAGTGCTAGTTGCAAACAGTTACACACCCAAATACATTACTTATGAACTTAGGATAACAGAATTCTTTTTTTATTTCAGATTATAGAAGGTACAAATGATGAATTTACACTGTTTAAAGTTCAAGCTGCAGTGGAGCCTTTTACCCAGAAGGTGTGCTGTACTCTCCCACACTGTGCCCATTACTTACCAATCCCCCTCCCCCCCACCTCCCATCCCCCCCCCACCCACCCACCCCACCCCCGTCCTTCTCTCCTCTCTTCTTTTCCTCCTCTCCCTGAATTTAATTGTGTTTTTCTCTCATGTGAGCTTGGGCTTGTAGTTTTTTATCTATTGGTTTCATATTAGTATTGCATACACTGGATACTTGCTTTTCCATTATTGTGATACTTTACTAAAAAGAATATCCTTTGGCTCCATCCAGGTAAATCCAAAAAGATGTAATGTCTCCATCTTTTTATGGCTGAATAGTAATCCACGGCATTGATGGGCACTTGGGTTGATTCCATATCTTGGCAATTGTGAATTGAGCTGCAATAAACATTCTAATGCAAATGTCCTTAGGGTAAATTTTTTTTTTTTTCCTTCTGGGTAGATGCCTAGTAATGGGATCCTGGGATCAAATGGAAGGTCAATGTTTAGTTATTTGAGAATTCTCCATATTTTCCATAGATACTATATATTTATTTGCAGTCCCAACAGCAATGTAAAAGTGTTCCCTTCTCTCTGCATCCATGCCACTGTCTGCAGCTTGGGATTTTGTGATGTGAGCTGTTCTCACTTGGGTTATGTGATGTCCCAAAATAGTTCTGAATTGCATTTCTCTAATGATTAGGGATGATAAGCATTTTTTTATATGTTAGTTTGCCATTCATCTGTCAGCTTCAGAGAAGTTTCTGTTCAAGTTCCTTGCCCACTTATAAAGGGGGCTGTTTACTTTTTTCTTATTGATTAGTTTTACTTCTCTGTAGATTCTAGTTATCAGCTTTTAGTCAGATTGGTAGCATGGAAATATCTTCTCCCATTCTGAAAGTTGTCTCTGTGCTTAGCTGTGCTCAGCTATGCAGAAGCTTTGTAGTTTGACCATGTTACATTCACTTATATTTGGTGTTGGTGCAATTGCCAAGAGCACCCGTTCTCAACCTGTGGGTTGAGACCCCTTTGTAACAGTGAAAATACATTGCAGCATTAGAAAGGTTGAGAACCACTGGCCAAGAGGGTCTTCTTCATTAAATGTTTTCCCAGGCCAATTTTGTTAAGGGTCTTCTCCACACTTTCTTCTAGAATTTTTATTGTTTTGTGTCTTCAATTTAAATCTTTTATCCAGTGAGAATCAATTTTTGTCCATGGTGAGAGGTTTGGGTCCAGTTTCAGTCTTCTACATGTGGCTAACCAGTTGTTGTTAAGAGTTTTTCCCATACTTTCTTCTATACTTTTCATCGTTTTGTGTCTTAAATTTAAATCTTTTATCCAGTGGCAGTCAATTTTTGCAAGTGGTGAGAGATGCAACAGCTTTCATAAACTCCAACAATAGTCAAGCTGAGAATCAAAGACTCAGACTTCATTGTAACTTCAAGGGAAATGAAATACGTGGGAATATCCCTAACAGAGGACCTAAAGTTCTTTGCATGAACTTGTTTTTGTTTGTGAGATCTAATGAGGTCCAACTCAGAAACACTGGGAAAAGAAATAGCAGAAGACATTCCTTCCATGCTCACAGCAAGGAAGAATCAATATTGTTAAAATGTCCATACTACCCAAAGCAACCTATAAATTTAATGTAATCCCCATCAAAGTACCAATGAAATACTTAGTGTAACTTGAAAAAAAAAAGACACTTTGTTTCATGTAGAACCAGAAAAAAAACCCTTCTAGCCAATGTAATTCTAAGAAAGGATAACAGATTTCTAAATAGAGGAGGGTCTTATTTATAAATGTGAATATACACCTAGTGTGTTATTTTTTCTATCTCCTTATTCCTCATTTTATGAATTTTGTAGTAGGAAGAATTAATTATGAGATATCATCTAATGATTGCTTCTTTAGTTATAATCTCTTATCAATATTCTCGTCTGAGTATGTATGTGTTTAATCATTGCAATTGATACCTAATAATTAACCTGTAGAAGGAAATCCTGTGAATATGGCTAAATTTTAATTCCCAAAGAGCATAAGAAGGTTCCCAAAATATTTTTCCCCATTTTGTTGGCAGTGACTATTATTGACTGTTATTGACACACTACCACAATCCCTCACTGATTCTGAAAGAATGATATATATGCATAATATAAAATCACTCTTAATAAAGGCTCTTGTCCTTTTTTTTTTCTTTGCACAAATTTGTTTTTGTTTTTAAGATCCTAATGGTCCTTAGACATATTTGAAAACATGAGTAATAAAAAAAAAATAAGCTTTGTTCTGACCAAAATTGTTTGCACTGGGATATGTGGAGCACTTTAACAAGTTTCTAGGCTGCGTGTAGAAACCACGCTTTGAAAACCACGGGTTTCTGAGATGAAAGAAAACTTTAACATACAAGTGTACGTTCTTTTCTGGGTGGTAATGTAGGTATATGTTTACTTTTAGTTAATTTTGCCAAAATATGTCAATACCATGATTTGATCAGTTCACATTCCCACTGGCAGTGGATGAGTTCGAGTCGCCCTTATCCTCCCCACTCCCGCTATTCTGCCTTTTCACCTGAGCCATGATGGAGGACACGCGTGTGAAGGGACTTGAAGAGGAACGTTCACTGCCACTTTGCCCCAATCTGGGGCAACCATAGTAATTTGTGACACAGGCATACAATACTATACATTGATTTATAAATTTGGAAATACTGTTACATGCAAAACTATGGATCAATCTCACAGACATAACATCAAGGAGGAAATCTAGACAGAAAAGAATGCGTACTTTATAATCCTATTTCTTTCAAGTTCCAAAGTAGATGAAATTAATCAGTGGTGAGGAAGGTCAGAACAGTGATTACCTGTGTGGGAGATAATGACTGATCCAGGCAAGAGGAAGCCTTCTGTAGTGCTGGTGGTATTCAATATTTCCACCTTAGTGGTGGGTACAGAGATGTGTCCACTCTGTCAAAATTCCTTGAGCAGTGCCCTCAGGATTCCTGCACTTAACTGTAGGTATATTATATATCAATAAAAATACAAAAACAAATCCTCTTGGAACCTGAATTTTTTTAATATTTATTTATTTGTTTATTGGCCAGGGCCAGGTTTGAACCCACTACCTCCGGTATATGGGGCCAGCGCCCTATTCCTGTGAGCCACAGGCACCACCCTAGAACCTGAATTTTTATATTAAATCATGTTTTTTGGCCTGCGTTATAATACAAATTATAACATAATCTTTTCATAAAACCTCTGTAAGTTTTAGGAGCTGAAAATCCAACTAATATATTATTTGAAGCTAAAAAAAGAAAACTTTAGGTTTCTTTTCAGCTAGAATAAGCCTGAAAAATCATCCAGTTAAATTTTCTTTATGCTATTAGGAAGAAAACTCAGGCCACGGGAGGCTAAATGTCATACTCAGCGTTTCACATTTTCACATCTAGGGAAGGACAAATTGAGAACTAGAACCTCTTGTTCACTCGGATGTTTTGTTAAGGTGTTTTTGTTTGTCTGGAGAATGTCTCCTTTTAGAACATCCACTGCCTTATCATGATGTCTGTGTACTGTGGATGCATATTGGTTAAAAAAATAAAAAGCAAATGTGATCTGGAAGTTTCAATACAAATGCTTGTTACAGTATCCTGAGTAATTAGAACTGTGTCTCTTGAAATAGGCTGCTCAGTAAATACTTAACAAAGTGAATGAAGAAAGTGTTGTCCCTGTGTGTTTTGAAATTACTCCAATTCAACAAATATTTTTTTAAATGATTACTCTGGGCAAGAATCTATGCTATAGACAAGATGTGCCACTAGGTTTAGCAAAACATAATCCTGGCAGGAACCATTAGATAATTGTACTCAAGGCTTTAATATAAAGTAGGATTTCCTCAGAATATCTCTTCCTGTTCTCTTTCTTAACTACAGTCAATTCAGTTTACTTGATCTCTGCCATGGTGTGAACACTGTACTCCATCACTTAATTAGGAGGTGGATCCTTTGGGAATTAAGTCCTGAGGGCAGAGTCAAGTGAATGGGACCTCCCTCCCCACTTTTCCTGAATAAGGCTATAGTGAGACCATCTTCCTCTGTGAAGGGCAGACACCAAGTCTGTCAGTCCCTTGATCTTGAACTTGTCAGCATCCAGAATGGGAAGACATAAATTTCTATTGTTTATGAGCAACTCAGTCTATGATATTTTGTCAGAGAAGACTGAATGGACCAAGACAACCTCCCATGTATGTTAGTTTATTGGGAGACCTCCCATGTATGTTAGTTTATTGGGAGACCTTTTTATCCATGAGACAAAAACCTGAAATTTTACTCAACAAAGTAATTTGTCTCATCACTAACCACAGAATGGGGAGGATAAAATTATCTGTAGGTAGAACTGGATCCAGACCCCTGCCTCTGTACCCTTCCCCCTTTTGTGGATTGGTTTCTGTCTCTTATAGTATTTCTTCACAAAGTTGAACCTTGGTCATTGGTAAATCCAGGCTCATAGTTTGACAACTTTGCAACTAGAAAAGAAAGAAGTCATCACAGAATACTCTCAGAGGAAAATTTTGATAGATCTTGCTTAGATTGTGGGCAAATACTTCAGCCAGTCACTGTTATTGAGATGGGGTTGTAGGATGCAAGGCTGCTATTCTAGTTCTGACATTCTCATAGAAAATCCTGAATTTGTATAATTATTACCATGCTTTTCCAGCAGATGGCAGTAAAATGAGTTAGTCTACCAAAATAGGTATATAATGATAATTTTCTGATAGATGGAAGTAAAGTGTTTTCAGGAAGCAATAATATCATTTTCAAAATTCATGCAAAGACAGACTCTCTACGAATTAGCACTGGGCTTTCTTTGGTCATTAACTAGGGGGTGAAGATGTGCTGCTATGTGATGATTTTGACCAACTTGGATGGAGTTGCCTACTCTGTGCTGTATTTCTTTTTCCACATAGTAGATAAGCTCCTGGGAAAATAAAATAAATATGTATCTACCAAGGAACCTTTGGATCTGACTATATACCTTACTTTTATCTCATGCTTACAGATTGATAATTTTGACTTGTTTTTGCTTCCTCGAGCTAGCTATTCTCAAGTCCAGATTTAGCCTTTAGTTTACCTGACTGGAGAGCCTCCTATGGCCCCAGGCATTTCAATCTCAGGGTCAGGTCCCCACTGTAAAGCCTTTAAGCCAGCAGTTCTCAACCTGTGGGTCGCAACTCATAGGAACTGTATTAAAGGGCCACGGCATCAGGAAGGTTGAGAACCACTGCTCTAAGCAATGAAGCAGTCTGCTAAACTGCCCCCACCACATGTGCAAGCAGGGCTCAAACAGTTATTTCATTTCATTCATGTTTTTAGGCATTACCCCCAGCCTTGAAACCCTGGGGTCAGTGCCTAACATGATCACCCCAAACTCTTTCTACTTCTCAGCTTCATACTGTTGGACCACGTGTTGGGAGAACCTACCCTGAGTTTCAGTATGCCAAGACACTCATAGCTGTGGCTAAGGAAGTACTGCTAAAATTTGAAGTGCTTTGCCACTCTGAACTGTTTAACAGAACATTTCCCTGGAAGGGAACTCAGCTACAACCAAGGACACCTTGATAATTTTGTAGAACTCAATATACCCAGATACACCAAGATTAGGGAAAGTCTTGTTCATTCATTCATATATCCAGATGATTTTTATGGTTATTGGGAGGTTCCTGACCTATTATGTCTTAATATCTTTTTTTCCCTCCAAGACAATGAGTAAGGGGATAAAAGGTAAAGTCAGAAAAAACAAAGAAGTTCTTAACCCCTGCTGCAAAGAAGTTCGTAACCCCTGCTGCTTATGGAATATCTGGTATTCAGACATAAATCCACATGCTGCCAGGTGTTAGATGCCCACCAATATTTTCCACTGAATATGACCAGATAGAGGATGCAGTTCTAGTTCCTCATCTAGGAAGTGGGTTAAAATGACTGACCCAACTCTGCCGTCTGGCAAGTACTCATGGACATTCCTGTAATGCAGAAGTGTAAAGGCTTAGACATCCTGCCAACCTGAGCTGGTGGACCTTGATAAAATAATTTGGGTCAATAATGATGCTCTAAACTATTTAACCAGCACGCCAGTTCCACATTTTACCCCTGCATGTCAGCAGAAGTTCATGAGGTGTGGCCTGTGCTTTTAACCTTGTCTTTAAATCTGTAACAGGATTTTGTTATGGATTGAATGTTTTGTGTCCCCCTCATCAAAATCATATGTTTAAGTCTTAACCCCCATCGTGACCGTATTTGGAGTTGGGACCTTTGGGAGGTGATAACAGGTAGGTGAAGCCATGAGGGCAGAACTCTTGAGATGGGATTAGTGACCTCATGAGAAGAGGAAGGCCTCTTATTATCAGTGATAAAGCAGTAGGCTAGGATGGAAACTCATGATGGGAAATATGACGTGTTAGGTTTGAGACTAATGTTCTGCCACTTGCTTACAATTGTAGACACTGAAATTCCACTAGCATTGGCTTCATTATCTGTAAATGTGGCTACGATACCTATTTTGTAAAAGGGGATTGAGAATCAAAGAAAGATAATCCTATGGGAATACTTTATAGTCTGTGAATCGCTGAACAAATGTTAGGAACTGTTATTCCTTTTTATTTTTGTTGTGATTGATGTTCTCTGTGAGTCAAGGAACCTGCTACCTTCACTGTTTCAGAATTTGGCTGCTTTCCAGCAATGCTTGATTAAGCAAACCCCTCTAGAACAGCATTTTCCAAAGTATGTTCCAATAGTTTCAGTTGTCAAAAAACAATGAAACTCTACATACTCTATGGCTCTCTTAACAGAAAGATTAGGTTAAATATTAGCATAGCAAATTTTGAAAAATTGCACTTGTTTAATTCAAGTTTCCAAACTTATTTTATTTGACTGTGGAATCCCCTTCTTTCTTTGTCCTCTCTCCCATCCCTCCCTCTCTCCTTCCCTTTCTCCTTTTCTTATCTAAAAGCATCCTACTTAAAGAATTTTCATGGGACATATTTTGACACAACCTATTCTAAAACTTTCTAGTGATTATCCTGCTCATATTTCATTTTCCCAAAGGGAGGATTCTCTAAGCCTGGATAATCCTACATAGGAGGGGTTTATCAGGAAGTGTGTGTATGTTTGTGTTTCAGTAGTATTTTTATGTCAGTGTATATTTTCATATAACAATTTCATTCTGCTGTTACATTCATGCAGTGTTTCTATGGAAGTTTACTATTTTCTTAGCGTTTTTCAATGTCATCTTACCTCTTTCCTTGATTCTCAGGATGTTCTGGTAAACTACAGCAGGGAAGGGCTACTATGCTCAGCTTTCAGATAAGAATTCCAAAGCCAAACCACGTGGCATCATGGGCAGAGCCGAGAACAGCACATAGGCGCCCTCTGTCTTACCCATGGAGCCTTCACCCACAATGCACAGCTTCTCGGAGTCTTTGCCTTTCATGGTCTGCATCTCCCAGCTCTCTGCTGTCCTTTGGTGCCAAAACACAGTGCATTTTCTGCTTCAGGTAAGAAACATGAAGGGGAAAATGTACATGCTTATTTTTAGCTGCCCAATAACTCAACACCTACCTTTATTTGCTACGGAGTATTTAGAAATGTAGGGGGGGAGTGGAGTGGTTGACATTTGGCTTGAATTACTAAAGAAAAAGTCTCCCCAGTCTCCCTTTACTTCAGACTGAGAATTAGTCAGGAAGTTTCGAAGACTATGGCTATTTTAGATTCAGAAAGCACAAGATAGAATCCCCAGATGTTTGAGTTAATAATCTTACAGTAGAAAAGTATGTACCATGACAATGGATGTTTTCCTGTCACAACAATATTTTAAGAAAGGCAAAGCAGTTGTTCAAGTGATACCCATCTGGAGCCATAAAAGAGCTCAGAATACACTAATGCAACGGAGACAACAGAGGGGAGAGCTTTTCACTGTGTACTTTCCACCATGCATTTGACACATTGGCAGCTCAGTAACATTCCTAACATTTCTGAGCTGTCCTGTGGAGCAACACATGAATAGAACGCGTGGCTGAAACTACATTGGCACATCACTATGCTGGATAGCACACAGTGAGATGCAGTCAGCTTCTCTTTCACAGGCTGAATGCCAGGTACTATATAGCCAAGTGAACTGATGCTTAGAATGCTGTGAAAAGCATACTGTGTACCGAATTCTGCTATAATGAGACCATTGGATTCAATTTCCTCCTGACCCAGGATTTTTTGGTTGTTGTTGATCCAGTAGTTGTAGCATAAAAATCAATGACTTGCACACTAGTGATCTAATAGGGTATATACTATTTCTTCTTTTCCTCGCAACATATGTGTTTTTAAGTTTTAAGACATACAGAGTTTTACTAAAGGCAGTGATAAATTGCATTCTATAAAACTAAATTTGTATTTTCATTTTTATTTTGACACATTACATACATTGAACATTTTCAATTTTATACGGATAACTCTTGTGAAGTTATAAATAGAATATGGCACTTCTTTATCACTTCCTCCTAAAATTATTCTGCGGTTACAAAATTGTATCGTGGACAGCAGGTGGGGGTAAGAGGGTTGGTGAATGGAACCTGATGGAGGAGTCACCAGAAGAACAACAGGGGTTGGTAAAACCAGATGTGCTTCCATTATCCTGTGCAGTGATCTGTGTGTGAGACACCTGTACAGACTATATCCATGTGTTCTAAATCTCTATCTTCAAGATCAGTTCAGACAAGGGGGACTAGAGGAAGAATATTTAACTTGTCTTGCATGTTTTATTTGGGCTGGCTGTGCCTCTAAGGCACAACCCTTGGCAAAGGATCCTTCTGGATTCCAGTTAGTATCCCCCCTTGTTCTCTCAGGCCTCAACCTTTTTAAGGATTCTTTACCACTGCATGGTTTTACTATAGCCTATGTAGACTTTTGTCAACTGTTCCCTTATTAAATTCTTTTGAAATTACTCAGTATGAAAGTGCTATGTTTTACTTGATCTTTTCTCAGATAAACTACAGAGTCACATATGTCTACACAAGGTGAGTGGCCAACCAGAGAAGGCCCTATTTACAAAATATAAATAAAGTCTATAGAAAGTCAATCACTCTTCAGAAGAGAGACCCAGGGTCCCCAGTCGCATCCCAAAGCTCATCTTCCCACTCACAGGCCATCCCAAAATATGAGTGCATTTGTAACCAGTTAATTCAATACATTGCTTATGTTTAATAAGTTACTTTTGTATGTGAGCAAAACAGGAGAATATAGATAAGTTTATATAGATCAAAGTAACATGTTTTTACCAGTGCACAAAGTTTCAGATTTTTCTTGTGATTTTTTTCTATCTGCACCGCTCACATTTGAATTGTACAATAACTTTACCATCATACACACCTTGTCCAAATTACTTTTGCAGACGATTAGGTATATGCTCATATTCAGAAACCATTACCACAAATAAGTAGTGTTGAGTGTTCTTCCATAAGCAACACAAGGGAAATAAAAGGCACAGGGCAACATAACCCTAAGTGGCAATAAATATTTTAAAATGCAGCTGGATTATTTTTAACTTCTATGCTTGTATGTTTTCATAGAAGAATAGTCAGTCATATTGCTGATTAACTTGAAACAAGATATTAAAATTTCTTCACATATGAATTATTTTAGAAAATGTATTAAAAGCTCGAGTTTCTTCTCATACCACATTGGCATATTCTTCCCACTTGAGTGTTCTCATTTATATATTTTATAATGATGTGTGTATCTCTACTGTATGATTTCTCACAAAATTGTAATTTCTAGAACCTTCTTTAGCCTGCTTCTATTACAGAGTTCTATACTGTTAGACCTTTCCAATGACCAACATAGTTCCCTGAAATTGATGACTTGAGGGGGCAAATGTAACAGGTTCTCACTGGGCTATGGAGAAGGTAGGATGTTGTTGCCCACACCCCTGAGGAGTGTTCCCTGGGCATGTGATAAGTATGAGTATGTCTTTATCCTGTGGGGGAAAAAATGTAGCTCAAGTTAACACTACATTTAAAAATCTCAGAATGTAATTAGTTGATTGTAGCTTTCAATGGTTCCTTGCTAGCAGGGTTTGATTCTGTGCTCCTAAGTTTTCTTTCCAAATAAAGACAAAGAACTAACAACAATATTCGGCAAAACCAGCCCCTGTATCTATCATTGGAAACTTCCTTTAACGTAGTCAGAATATTGCTAATGTCCACTTGCATAGCTCCATGTTCAAGCAGAGGTTGTGACTGACGGATTATAACAGGGCAGCTCCGTGGAGAGCAGATGCATACAGTGGCAGATTGAAAACCTGATAGTAGGGTAGAGACCTCAAAGTAAAATGAGATGATCAGAGTAAGTAACATGGGGTAGTTCTGCGGAATAAGAATTGCACAGTTTGATGTAAGGATTACTTATTCAAGTTTGAGGTATAAGAAGCTAGTCAGAGAGTAAAACAGGACGATCTCTTAAAGCAGAAATGCACTACATGCGTGCCAGCTAGGCACCAAGCAATACGGACCACAACCCTCCTGTGTTATGTCTGAGGTGATCTCTGGCAGGGCGATGTGTGTTCCAGATTGATGGCAAATCCTCAAGTAGCAGCTCCTCAACAGCCATCAAATGAGGATGGAGGCAGTGGGAAGGGACTGTGATTAAATACTGCAAAACAAGTAAGGAAAACTCTTATTATGAAGAAGAAGCAGGAAGATGCTTGAAGAAATAATTTAACAAAGAAGCCAGACAAGCAGTATTAAAAAAAATGTTTATCAGTAAGAAATAAGAAAATTATGGCATACTTGACACAAGACTAGAAAAGTATACTAAAAAAAAAAAGGTCGAGAAGTCAGCTAATGTACTTTCTCTTTGAATATTTCTAGAATATATATAAAATGTATTATTCTCCCACTACAATTTTGCTAAAGCAGGTATTTTATGCCATGCAATGATCAGAACACCATAAATCCAGAAACTAACATCGCACATTTTTAAAGATAATTATGATATTAACAAAGGTACTCTGACAAATTACTGTTGAACTCTGCTAATAAAATGCCTAGCAAATAATGCTGAACCCACTGAGGCCAGGTGACATGTGTGTTTTCTTCTCCGTTGCATGTTCAGTGAGGGCGTATCTGACAAGGGGTTTATGCTTAATAAGTACATGAATAAACATTACTATCCTAACCTAAGTTCCGTAGGAGCAAATCCTGAGAGTGATCTCAGGAGGATGAAAGGAAAGCAAGACAGAACACAAAGCAACTGGGCAAAGATGTACTAGCCTGGGCTGCCTCATCAAAATGCCACAGACCGGGTGGATTCAACAACAGAAACTTATTTCTTACAGTTCTGGAGTCTAGAAATCTGCCATCAAGTTACAAGCAATATAGGTTTGACTTGAAGAGCGTTCTCTAGGTTTGTAAATGCCACCACTTCCCCACGTACTCACAGGAGATCTTTCTGTGCTGGGAGGGAGAAGGGAGAGGAAGAGCTCTTTGGTGTTTTTATAAGGACACTAATCTCTCATGACTTCATAGAACCTTTAATATCTCCACCTACTATCACTTTCGGGGTTAGGGCTTCCACATATGAATTGAGAGGGGACACAGATAGTCCAGAACAGATGTAGTTTCAGAAGAATTCTAGCCTTTAGTGAAACCTAGTCTGGTCACACCAAGACCTCTAAAATAGGTCAACTTGAGGAGGCGATCACTGTAGGGAGGTGGTCAACTATATTTAAATATACAAAAATTAATAATCTGATATTCTCCAGCTCTTTCTAAGTGGTTCATAAGTGGAACATTCTCGTGTGTCCTTACATGGTGGAAGGGGTGAGAGGTCTGTGGTGTCTCTTTTATTAAGTGCTGTAACCTCCTTCATGAGGGTTCTGTCCTCATGAGCTAATCACTTCCGTGCTACCCAATGTTAGAACTCAATACATATGAATTTTGGAGGGGACGCATGTAGACCAGAGCACTTAACCATTCTTAGTCTTATTTCATCAATGCTGATTTTCTTTTCTTTCTTTTTTTTTTTTTCACCTAAATGATGAAAAACTTTATTCTGCATCAAGGTATCTGGAAAATGAAGCTGCTTTGGGGGCACATTATAGATGAGGAATGATCCATATATGGTGAGTACAAAACTCAATTATAGAATTATTTCTCAGCTAGGACCAGATACTCCACATTACCAATGCTTAAGTAAAGGTAAAATGATTTGCCACTAAAAGGCTCAAAGTGAAATATGACAGAATTTAAACCAACAGATATAAATGCAGCACCATCTGTATTTTAAAAAATCAAATATTGGGAAAAAAAACATCAAATAGTGAGGAAAAACTCTGGCCTTAAAACACGTTCTACCTGAAATCCAACCAGAAAGCCAGTCCATGATCTTAGCAATCTTCATTCATTGTATGGAAAAAAAAATATTATGAATACTAAGTGAATCCAGTGACCAAAAAAGGATGCTTTTTCTTTTTTTGGCTAAAACTACAAAATAAATGGTTTTTCTGAAAACATTTCAAATCATTTTCAAAATGTCTAATTGACATGCTGATCTTCAGAAAAACTTACCTAGTCTGTATCGAAATTCATCATGAAATACGAGGCAAACTGATTTAAGGGTGAGCTATGCCCATCAGATCAGGGTTAACGTGACTGTGATCATCTTACTAACAAATGCAACACAAAACAATTCAGGGAGCAGCATGGCCTTGGAGACCACCCACACCCACATGATTGTGCATACTGGGCTTTGCCATCAAGTTCAGGAATGGACAAACGAGTTCAGTATCAGAGGTCAGATGTTTTCACAGTCATTCAATTCTATTCCAAAAACTGTTTCTTGTATTCTCTACCTTCTGACTGATTTTCAAATAACTGGTTGCAGAGTACACAGAAATCCTACACTTTATGCAATATTTTAGGTAGACTTCTTTTTATCGTTGTTTAAAACTCAACTACTTACTCAACTACCTCAGGTATTCAGTAATACAGTGAAAAGCAAAATTGTTCCCTTTTTTTTTTTGAAAATTGTATATACTTTGATTTTCTCATCAATAATAACCTTTCTGTGTAGAAAAAACTGTGCAGTTTCTCCTTTCTCTGATCAAATCCTTTCCCTTGGCCCGTCTTCACAACCAGTACTCTTAAAATCTGGCGCATATTCTCCCCCTATTGTTCTGCTATTTTCTCTCATTTTCACTATTGACTGGCTCCTTTGTCCATACGTGAGCGGTGGTTTCCATTTTATTCAAAGAGCCATTGCCTAATTCCATCTGTGTATGTTTCTACGTTCCTGTTTCTGTTTCTTTTTCTCCCTCATGCAATATAAACACATTCGAAGGAACATTTACACAAATTACTATCCAAACACTGAACAGGGAGTGAGTGGCTGGGAGGCTGGGAGAAGGTTTTTACGACTTAGGTTCTGCAGAATCTGTGAGGCTTTGCTAGATAAATGGTTCTCATACTTTTTGGTATCAAGACAACTTCATGCTCTTAAAAGTAACTGAGGATACCAAAGAGCTTTTGTTTATGTGTGTTATTTTTACCTATATTTGCTAATATAAATTAGTATTCAATTCTTATTAATTCATTTACAAACAACAATAAAAAATTGCATGCTAATATAAAAACTTTTTCATGAAATATAGCCATGTTTTCAAAAAAAATGTGAGATGAGTTTTAAGAGTATCAGTTTACAGTTTTTTGGGGTTTTTTGGGGTTTTTTTTATTGAGACAGTGTCTCACTTTGTCACCCTTAGTAGAGTGATGTGATGTCCTGGCTCACAGAAACCTCAAACTCTTGGGCTCAAGTGATTCTCTAGCCTCAGCCTCCATAATAGCTGGGACTACGCCCACAATGCCCGGTTATTTTTTGTTTTAGTTTTCATTTTTGTTTTTGTTTAGCAGGCCTGGGTCAAGTTCAAACTCACCAGTGCCAGAGCACGTGGCTGGTGCCCTAACCACTGGGCTACAGGTATCCAGCCTAGTTTACAGTTTTACGAATCTTCTTAATGTCCACCTTAGAAGATCATCCCTGGTCTCTCCCCCTGTTCCATATTATGTCTGTTACAGAACGTTGTTTTCATTGATGTGGGTAAAGAAAATCCCACCTTACCCAGATATGTAATTCACCAAGGGAAATCATTTTGATAACCTTTTCAAATAATTAAAAATAGCATTTTTTGGTAAAAAAGTCAAGTGGTAAATTCTTACAGATTAGTGATAAGGTGCGTTCTGAAACTGTATCAGTAAACTCGTCTTATCCTGCTTCATTAAAATTCACTGGGCTATCTTATGCTTTGATATTTTACCCACAAATAATTACCCATTAATCATTTGGAAAATATTTATTCAGAGAGTTGTATAGATCTCTTAGATTTTGACATATTTCATTATACAATATAAAAAATCACATGTGTTAATATTACCAGCGGTGTCTTCAGAAAACTCTTTAATTATCAAGAAACAGTTAAGCTTACAAGGTAGAATGAGAGCTTTCCAAAATTTAAATGTGTATATAAAAGCTAAAATTGTATCCTTGGTCATATATATATCATCAATTTTCTAAATGTTAGGGACACTTTGCTCATTTTCTGGAAAATGCTCACCCCGCTCCCAATTCCTAACAATCTCAATCTTCAATCATTCTTTCCAGTGACCAGAGTGTTCAGTTCACAACTCAGTTGCACCCTGCTTTGGGGATAAACATTGTCTCTCAGTATCCAGTTAGGATTCTGTTTACATTTCCCTTTTTGCCACATAGAATAATTAAAAGTTGAAAAATTTCGTCCATTTAATGAACTTGGTAATTTTATTGCCTCATTAACAACATTCTTAAATGAAATTGCCTTTATAAGAATAGAAGCAATGTCTAAAGGTTATTACGTTTACACATTGCTGCAGAAGCTTAACCTTTATCACAGCTGAATATATATATATATATATATATATATATATTTTGGCTCTGGAATTATAAATATATATATATATATTCAAATTGATATATCTCCAAAACTGGGATTCAGGAGTTGGCCAAAGATTTTTACTCTACTCCTGAAGAAAAAAAAAAATCATTTGGATGCCAAATTTGGAAAATTTAGACTACCTTGATATTTCTATGGAGAAAATGGAATATCTATAATCTGCATATGTGTGGTGGCTTCCTCCTAGGTAATTAATGGCCAAATTGAGACTCTGTTTCAAAAAAAAAAAAGAAAAAAAATACAAAAAGTCAGGCTTTTCATTATCCCCACCTTGTTTATAATATCTCTAAGTATTTCTCCACTGAGGACCTTGAGTTTCTCTAAAAAATAATCCTACATAAACAAATAAATAATCCTCACACCTCTGGCAGGGAGGAAGCACAGGCTGCCGGCTTCTGGACTCTGAGGGGTCAAGTTAATAAGAGATTCTAAAGAGCTGCAGGATTCCGTTTTTGAGCAACCCCCTGTGTTGAGTTCCACATAACCATTGCCTCTCACTCACCAAGCGGTGAGCTGTAAGTTGAGGGCTTTTCCTGGGTTTGAGGACAGCCCCTTGCTGCCCCGCGCCTCTCTGACAGTGCCCTGGTCTGCACTTCTGCCGTGTTGTTAAGCCGTTATGATTTTCCCTCTGCCGTGCTGTCTGTGCTCTAGCTCTTTCTCTTCAGTGTAATAATGCACTTGCAAAACTCACTGTCATTCAGTGGAGCATTTGAAAAGAGAGCACATAGACATCAGTGGTCACTGAGGCAGGTGGTTCTGAAGCAGTGGAGAAGGGGGGTTCCAGCAGGAAGAGAGGCCTCCTGAGGGTTCCAGAGAGTGCGCTGGGCAAATGAGAGAAAAGGGAGAACATTGACCAAGCTGCTGGTAAGAAGGAGTCACCCGGCTTTTCATCTTGGTTTGCTTTGTTCTCAATGCTGCATGTCAAACTTCGCACCAGGAAGAAACCATGCTAGATTTAGAGAGAGGAGAATCTGGATTGATGAAGGTCACCTTGGTCCGTTGTCTCTAACTGTCCATAGCAGAAGACTTCTTCAGAGACACCTGGTGTCCTACCTGTGCCCTTGGCTTTTGTATATTTTGAGGAGGTGGCTGGTTTCTTCTTTAATTGGAGAACCCGGAGGCAGCCATGTCAACCCTAGTTCTCCCTAGGGAACTGGTGATGCCAGAAGGTTCCAAGCAAGGAAGATGTTTTATTATCTTTTGATGAGCAGAATGACAAAGTGGTGAGTGAGATTTAGAGCAGCAATTTTTCTAAGTGTGTTCCATGCAACATTACCCAAGTAGATGCTCCTTGAAAAAAAAAATCTGGATTAAGTCCATTAAAGGCCTTTGACACTAAAGAAATAGCCAAGTTTATACGACTATACATACCAAAATTAGCTCTGCGGAATAAATTCACCAAGTCCAACAAAATTCTGATTTTTCCTGGTGTCAACTTCTTTGATACCTTAAGCAATTGTTAAATGGCAATATAAATTTTTCCCAACTTTGCTGGTCCCAAACTTGCACTTTATCTGACTAGTGGTTAATGGTTATTCTGGCATGGGTTCTGTAATTAATTAATTTTGGAAAGTGACGCATTCTCTCGAGAAGATTCATAATGCATGCAAGTATATTAAAGAGTTTGAAAGTTCATTGGAGATAAAAATGTGTAACTTCAACATAGCGTTTCCAAATCTAATTTGGTCACAGAGTTTTTGAAAGAATATCTATTAATATTCTGCTGAACTACTGGTCTGTAGAAAATACTTGGAGACAACTGCTTATTGGACTAAAGTTGAACAAGGCCGCTATCTGGCTCTTACAAGCTGTGCATTACGCACAGATAGACAGGGTGGCACCAGAGATTAATCTTTAGAACATTTGTTCTTTTATTATGGAACATAAATCCCAACTATCTAAATATAATTTTTGCTTTTATCAGATAAAATATTTCCTGCACCTCACTGCAGTGTATCCTTACTGCTGCTATTTTAATTGCCACTTGATAGCAACTCAGGAGCAGCTGGTTATGTTATGACTGACGGAATTGACAGCCGTTCTATATATGCATGTGTATGTCTAACATAATTTGTAATTCTCTGAAGTTTTATGTTTACAAAGTGCCATTTGCTTAATAACTGATAAATCACTCACAAGTCAAGATTCAGATGATTTGGTATTGATTAGCTGAAACAGTAAACTTTTTTTTATTTTTTGAGATAGACTCTCACTTTGTCACTCTTGATAGAGTGCCATGGTGCCATAGCTCACAGCAACCTCAAACTCTTGAGCTTAAGCGATTCTCTGTCCTCAGCTTCCCAAATAGCTGGGACTATAGGCACCAGTCAACACCCAGCTATTTTTAGAGATAAGATCTTGCTCTGGCTCAGGCTGGTTTAGACCTATGAGCTCAGGCAATCCTCCTGCCTCAGCCTCCCAAGTGCTGGGATTATAGGCATGAGTCACTGCACCTAGCTAGTAAATTTAAATTATGAGTAAATTAAAACATAAACTAATAATCATAACTTTTTATCTGTTTATTAATATTCTACATAGTACTCCAAGGTCTTTGCAAATTTTCATTTTATAGATTGATTCGATTAAGGCATAATGTTCCAACTGGATGTACTCAAATATATATATCTGAAACATGCAATAGATATAATGACTAAACAGAGCATTTGAAGGGTGAATGTGACTCCATTATACAGCAAGCACATGGTAACATTACAAAAGAAAATTTGGAGGTGAGAGAATACTTCATTGGACGTATATTTTGAGCACTTCTTTGTTGTATAATTTTTGAATTTTGTGTTAACTCATCCCACTCATCTCATTCCTCTTCATTACTAATCATAAGAATAAAAACAAGACTGGTTGTGAGTTAGGATATGATCAATGACCATTAAAATAAAAGAAAAGTTAACCTGCCCAAGTGAGCATTCTAATATTATTAATTAGCATTTAATTACCGAATGAGTTAAGCAGTTACGGTATATGCATTCTTAGCATGCAGGGTAAAGACATTCTTAGTACTCTTTTTATTCTTAACATCAGAGGAGTGAAAACTACACCCAAATGATATTATTATGGTATGATTCATTTTTTGTCTAGTGAAGTAAGAGAGGCCACCATTATGGTTTTTTAATTTAGCAAAAACCATACCTTAGAGTATTCCATAGAAAAGCCTTCCTCTTATGCACACATCAGTCAGCACTAAGCTCTCAGAGGCTGCTGGAACTCACAGTTTATTGGAATGGTCTAAAAATAAAAAGGATTCCAAAAAAAGTGTTCTGTTTCTGTAGCATTTCTGTTCTAGCATGAATAAAAAGAATCTTCAAATTGGAATAGGTGGGAAGCAATCTGGATTTTTCTATAAAGAATATATAAAATATAAAACATATTTAATTAAAACTATTAACTAAACCACTAATAAACATTGCTAGGATAAATGGGAAAATGTTTTATCGCTTAGCATAAAGGAAAAAGAGAAGTCATCATGTTTCTCAGGCTGGAGTGCAGTGGCTGTTCACAGGCACACCATAGCTCCCTGCAGCCTCCAACTGCTGGGCTCTGGTTATCCTCCTGCTTCAGCCTCACTGGGAGCTGGGGATACAGGCACTGGCCACATTGCCCAACTAACTTTGTAAACATATTTTAGAGATGGGGTCTCACTATGCTGCCCAGGCTAGTCTTCAATTCCTGGCTGCAAGCAATCTTCCTGGTTCAGACTCCTGAATAGCTAGGATTAAAAAAAATGCCACTATAGAGAAAAATACTGAATGAATAGCAAGATATAAGAAAATAATTAGGCTTGACGCCTGTGGCTCAAGTGGCTAAGGTGCCAGCCACATACACCTAAGGTGGTGGGTTCGAATCCAGCCCGGGCCTGCCAAACAACAATGATGGCTGCAACCAAAAAATAGCTGGGCATTGTGGCAGGTGCCTGTGGTCCCAGCTACTTGAGAAGCTGAGGCAAGAGAATCGCTTGAGCTCAGGAGTTGGAGGTTGCTGTGAGCTGTGATGCCAGAGCACTCTACCCAGGGGGGACAGCTTGAGGCCCTATCTCAAAAAACAAAAAAAGAAAATAATTAGTTTTTATATCAATAATCAGGTTTTATATCATTGTTTCCCAACAAATGCCTCATTTTGAAAAAAGCACATTTTACATGTTAATATAATATTCATGCTTTTAAAGACATCCATCCTTATATAGAAACTAGAGTTTATAACACAATGCATACTACCAGGTAGATCTTCAATAAATATTTATAGATAATCTTATTTTTTAGGAAATGTATAATTTCCCCTTAATTTACTTTAAGTATGCTACTACAAGTCGTTATCATTATATTCCCAAATCAAACATCCATTACCTGTTACAGACATTTCTCTAAGTGAAAAAAAGAAATCTCCATCTACGGTCTTCCCACCTCTTATTCTATTATTTTAAATATCATCAGTTAAGTGGACCTTGTTTCAACCATTTCCAAATTCTTTCCTTCACAATGTGGTATCTGCACATTATCCAGTACTACACAAACACTTACAGCACACCTCAGCTCTAGTCAGTAGTGGACCTAGGAGTAGAAGTTTCTCTTTGAGACAAGACTTAGACCTTGCCAAAATTCTTCTTATCCTTATAGAGAATTTTCTCTCACCCAACAAACCCATCCAAGTGTTGCATGATCTAATTCAAAGTCCTATTTTACTTACTCCCATCTCTCCCTCACTAGATCACAACTTCCAAAATAGTGATGATTTCATCTATTTTTATTCATGGAATAAAGAGGTGGACTCCACTTTTCATGGTTTAGCTGACAGCTTTTATAGTCCTATCTTTCTTCCTGGCTTCCCCATGTTGGATAATCAAGGTAAGAGAGCGCCTGTGAGCCACTTGTCCTCCGAGGCTGACCGCCACCTCCCTGACAAACCCCTACCCAGCACGTGGCCTGGGCTTCAGCCTCATGGCTGAGCCATTCTGAAAACCCCAGCTCATTCTTTGCTCCCTCTTACTTCACTCCTTTCCAAACCTGAACCTTTCACCATGGGAAATGTTTTTGTGGTTTATTGTGTGAGTAATAAACTTATTTCCTATCCATGGATCCCTTTATGTCATTTCTTCTGACATCTGTTGTAAATTCCCGAGGGGAATTTATAGCAGGAGATACTAGTCATTCAAATAAAACAATTCTTACACATTTATTTATGCTGATAAATCTCATCCTTGTCAACCATCCTTTTCATTCAAAATATTAGAATGGTGCCTTACTTTCTGCTTGCCCAGTGCAGACATCACTTAATATATGCAAAGCATAATGTGTATAATAAATGTATCCATCTGCACAAGTGGTCTCCGTCTCAGTGTGAAAAATAATTAGCAGCCAAGACTATCTTCTTTGTTCTTATGCAATGATCATATTCAAATAGATATTCACACATTTTATTTAGTGTGTACTAATATGGATCTAATTCAGTGAAAATAAAAAGCATAACATAAATATATTCTTATGTTTTACATCTGGCTGTCTGATGCCATCTCTTGAAAAGATAGTGTTTATTTGGGTCAGTTTGTTTTGCATTTTGTCTTAGCGATGTCTACGCTTCAAGGTCTAATCCATCGCTGAAGTCATTCTCTCAAGCTCCCTTCCTTCAATTTGCTTCCCTTATGTGTTAATCTAGTAACACATTTGATATGCATCACTGTTGTCTAGATTAGCAGTCAATTCTTTCATTTTCTTAAACGAAGTTTTCTAACCTCCATCTGTATATTCTGAGCTAATGTGACTTGCGAACTATTTCATGTAAAAAAGTATTCTTTTTGTTCTCAGAGTTTATTTCAAACATGTGGAGGATTAGAGCAGAAAACTCTAGAATTATTTTCCCCCAAATATCTCAAGACCAGGCAAGCAAATCGTGTAGCCAAATGAATAATATAAAAGTACCCTGGAAGAGGTGTAGAAACAGTGATGTTATCTAGAGACGGAGAGGTGTGATCAAACACTTCACTTCTTGGGATGAATATAGCAATTTTCAGGCTACCTTCATTTAGGGAATCAGAAGATATTTTTTTCTTTGGACAACAGTTTTTCCAGTCAATCGAGGGCTTCGCACAAAGGTAACCTCCAGCACAAGTGACATTCAAATGACAAAGGCTGAATAAGAAAAGTTAAAAATGGTATTTGGGACCTTGATGTTTCAGTTCTTGTCCTTTTGAATTTAGTTTACTAGTGTTATTTTTTTCGTCTAGTAATTTTCTTTTTATTTATCTTTAGTGGAAATGTTGTCTCCAAAACCAATAACCGTGTGACTAAATAGTTGCCTCAGAAACTTGAGCCCTTTTCTGTTCTCAGCACATTTATGATCATTTTAAAAATGCAAATAAAAGATAGTTCCAAGCAGGCGAAATAAAATTTTAATCTAACAAAATACAGATCTTACATATGTTGAAATATTTAACAGCTACTAAATTGGCCAGAGTCAGTAGTCCCACCCTGCAAGGGAAGAACTTGAATAATGACTTATTACTGAATCGTGATTTTAGCAAATACGCCAATAAAGAATACCGTTGCTAAACTCTTTAGGAGAGTCTAATACCTCGCCTGAAGATACTGAACAAAGATGAGAATTTCCTATGACTGCTAATTTGGGGGAGAAAGCGGACATGGAAGGCCTTCCCACGGAGTCCTGGAAACATATTAAAACCTGACTTGTGTCCTTTAGTGAATCTCTGTCCCACCCAGGTATGCTGTTTAGTGGTTCTCTCTCCAGCCAAGAAGCCCTAAGAAAAGAGTGTAGTACACTCTGATGGTTTCTTTTTCCCTGGAAAGGACCCCATACGCAGAAGACCCACTGACTCCTCACTGCCATATGACCTGACTTCTGCACTCTCAAATTACTCCCTTAAAACCAACCTCGCTAATCAGCCAAGGAATTAGCTAAGGAATTTGAAAATTGACTACGTGGCATAAAGCAAACTGCTGGGGCAGGATGACCCCCCCGGGCAGTTCCTGGACAGCAGACCTGTGTGTTCTCATTGACATCTCTAGAAATTTCCTTACAGAAAGTCATTCTCCTCTCAGCCTCATGTTTTAGTTATTCCTTGGATTTCTATTATCTAGCCCAGCTATTTTTCTAATAAATAATTTTGGTTTTGCTGTTAATTTGTTCAGAGTTGGTTTCTGTTGCTTGTCAATAAAATGGAACCTTGAGTCACACAGTTATTGGTGTCAGAGAGTGAATTCTAGGCAACTAACTTCTAACGACATGTGGAATGTTTAGAAGTGAATGTCTGGACAAGAAGATTGAAACGTATTGAGTCCTTTAATCAAAAATGGCAAGTGGCCTATGGTACACGAGGACAAAACAAGTTCATTAGTGAACCAACTGTAAGTGGACTGAGGTTGGAACTCTGAGGAACTTGACAGGTGGTACAGTAGAAAATTTTAAAACAACTAATAAAGTCCAAGAGCAACAGAAATATACGGTTATTTTCTGATAAGATCAAATAACATATAAGACTCAGGTCTAGATATCAAAGTCTAGATTGATCATGTCATAAAATAAAATTGAAGATGGTGAAGGTTGTTAAAAAATAATATCTACTCCATCTCGATGAATCTGTGGTGTTATACCTTCAATCGCTGGTGACCTGGATGTCCAAAGAGCCAAACATTGAATAGGACACTTTGATCTATTTCATCAGGAAGAAGAGAGGGATGAGCCAGAGGCCAAAAGTGTCGTCAAATGGTCAGGGCTTAAAGAGAAGCCTGGAGACTTCACGGCACTGTGGAGAAAGAGCTCACGAGCACATACTCAGGATATTCCCTGAGCTTGAACAGATCTCTGTGAATATTCACCAAAGGAACCCCTCAAGAAGAGAGTTTTGTGAACTAAAAGGAATGAGATTATCCATTTTATGAATATCTTTGCCATCCAGGCCATGGCATTTCAAAGAAAACCATCATGGTGCTGAGGGAGCAGCCAGTACCTGGGGGTGACGACAGACTTCCTTCAAAATGGTAGAATTGCTGGTTCTCTCACCACTTCTGAAACCCAGTTTGGAGCTGACGTCACACATTTTTAGCAGCCCAATCATGTTCTGAGACTCCTTTGTGTAATGTGTGTTAAGGTGAGCAGCGTGCCACCTGGTACCCGATCACTTCTGCTAGATCCTTTCCATCCTCAACTGAGTGGTAAATTTTTTCTTGCCTTCTTTAGACAACATTCGGAATTTACTTTTGGTAGTCACTTGTGAACCTGCCAAACTCCCTACATCCCATTATGAATGTCCACACAGTGGTGCCCGGGCATCACCAATGTACTAAACAGGGAACCAAGTAAGTTAGTGGATGTGTATGTTGAGACTAATTGCTATTCCCATCCATTCCAGTGTCTGAAAGCTTTGGAACACCAGAGTGCCCTATTGATGCCCACTGGCTTCAGGTAATACATGAAATTTATGAGCCTGAGAGCTTTCTTATAGGAAGTTTTCATGTGTTTTCTACTCTGAGACCTGGTAGACTAGAGTTTTAATAATTCAAGGAAGGAATGTTTTTCCCCAAGTATGGTTTATATTGTAAATGTACCTATTCCAAACCACTTCTCATGTGTAGGAGATAGAATAATAAAAATTACTCATTTTCAGATTCTCTTGTAACTAAGGCTCAGGACATAATTTTATGTTCAGCCAATCAGATGTGCTCATGCAAGATTTTAACTCAGAATTAGTTTTTATACGAATGAGATGTATATTTAGCTGGTTGCATTGTGACAGAATGCTCTCGGAGATAGGTATTGCTACGGCTTGCTGACATTGTAAATAACATCAACACACCAGACTGGGCACCTTGGAAATGCCTTATTCCTTGAAGTTCAAACAGGAGTTAATGCTACAGCCTGACTGATAACTTGGAAAAACTGTCCATAAGTTTAAAGATATGCCTTTCTATCAAAACTAGTCAAAACGAATTTATTTATTTTTACCTAAGAACCAGAATTATCCTAATTAAACACCGAAACTGTCATTTTAGATTATTAATGTCCTCATGAGAGCAGGTGAAAAATAAGGTCACATTGCCTGTATTCAAATCTCTGAAATATCAAAATAAAACCAATTTGCTGGCAAATATTCTAGGAATATTACTATTTAATGTAACTCTTATCAGGAAGAACTGGAAAGTGTTTATATACCTCAAAAATAAAAACAAATTCACTTTACTTGGCAAAGTGTCTAACAGTACAGGATAAAGAGCTAAGCAAGGCCAGTGAGACGGGCAGCGTGATAGCGATACCACAAGATCCAGCCCCTGCAGTATTGCACATGACCAGTTGCATAAACAGGGTTATAGTCTTCCCCTGTGCTTACTTCTTTGAAGGATAGTTATTATTATTGTTTTTCTTGTCCTTTTTTCTTTCCTTGTCCATGGCCTTGTACAAACCTTTGTGTGTATGTGAGTGTGTGAACATGTGTGTTAAACATGCTAACGAGGCTGACAGTTACAGGATTAAACTCCTCCAGTATCAAACTCGCACAACAGAAAAATAAACAAAGACAAGCAATGGAAATAACTGTTCCCGACCATAGATCAATTCACACTTTTCCAATAATGAGAAAGCAGGGCTTGGATTAGGGAAGAAGATAAGGAAGACATAGGTACTTGAATTTCCATCTACCCATTTCTTAATTAGCTAGGAAGAAATTCTGATCTCAAGTAAGATAATACTGATAGCTATATCATTTTAATGGATGAATAACTCCCCTTTAATTTAAAAATAATATATGCTGCTCCGTTTCCTTTATCCAGGTAAACCCGTCCGACCCTTAACAACGTTGCGTTCAGAGAAAAGAACCAGAACATATGAACCCTATATTAATACAACGCCTAAGTGATGCCTCAATCAGCGGATGTTCCCTTTAGTGCTTAGTCCTGTTAGTTTCATGTGCCAGAGAAAATGAAATTCTCTGATGGGAACTTGGTAGTGATATCTTTATTTTCTCAGTTCACCTTTTAGTGACAATATTAAAAAGTAACATGAAAAATAAATGGAAAATAAATAAATAAAGGCTAGAGTTTAAAATTGGTAAAATAATTCTTTGTAAGAATGCCCAGATTAACCTTCTTTGTACTTTTAATGTACCAATTACTCTCCAGGATCAGCAGGTCTCCCTGGTGAATTATATTTACTCGTAAAGAAGAAATAATATCAATATTATGCAAACTTTCATGCAAAGACTTTGAAAGTTACAGACCAAAAATTGTCCTGAAAAGTATGCAGACATCCTTACAAAATATTGGCAAATTGAATACAGAAATACATAGCAAGAATAATACACTGTAACCAAATAAAATTTAGCTCAGGGATGAAAGATTGATTTAATAATTAATAAATTTTAACTCACTACTTTAGCAGAATAAAGTAGAAAAATACAATATCATAAAATCAGTTTTTATTTATAATAAATATTCTCTCAGCTTGAAAGCAGCAGTGATCACTTCCTAACTCTGATAAAATGGATGTAAAAAAAAACCCAACAGTTGTCAACATAATAACCTGACAGTTCAACAAGGCAAAAAAGAAATAAAATGAATTAAGATTGGAAAAGAAGAAATAAAATCATCTTTACTTCTAGACAGGATGATTAAATACATTGAAAGCCCCTTTGAGTTACTAATTTATTAGAACTAAAAAGTGAATTTAATAAGCTGATGATACAAAGTTGAGTCCAAAATTAACTGTATTCTATGCAGAAACAGAAAAACAACAGGAACATGAATGATAAAAGCCATTTACAATAGGATCAGAAATAAAATACTTATCAATGAATATAAGATGTAAAAGAGTTCCATGCCGAAATCTACAAAATGTTACTGTAAAAACTAAATAAAACCTAAGAAATAGAGAGGGAGATCATATTTATAGCTCGAAAGATAATAGCATACTATGGATGTCAGTTTTTCTCAAAATAATTATTAGAGTTTTTGGTAGAAATTAACAAATTTGTATGAAAATTGGTATGAAAAATACAAAAGTGCTTGAATCAATAAAACACATTTGACATAGAAGTTATCCTACATTATTTTCAAGATTGCAACAATTCTCCTACATTACTTTAGAATTTTATAAAGCCTAGAGTAACCCAAACTGAAAATGGTATAAAGCTGAAAAGTCAATGGGACAGAAGACGCATCCACAGAGAGGCCTCCACACAATCCGCTTGGTAAGGCAATTCAGAAGGGAAAGGAAGGTCCCTTCAACAAACGGTGCTTGAATTACAGGTAAAATTATACTAATTATTTATTGAAAATATATTTTGAAATATTCAAAATATATTGAAATATATTTATTTCAAATTCAATCCTAATTCAGTACTGGCATTAAAGTAGGATAGGGGTTAGGAAAATCTTAGGAAACACCCACTGTTCTAACTCTTTTTCTTTTTTCTTTTTTTTTTTAGTTTTTGGCCAGGACTGGGTTTGAACCCACCACCTCCAGCATATGGGGCTGGCGCCCTACTCCTTTGAGCCACAGGCTCTGGCCTGTTCTCTTTTTTAAAATACAATGTCCAGAATATCAACCAAGCATATAGCATGTGCAGGCCTGTTGTTGGTGACTGTTGAATTATCTGATATCAACATGAACCATTTTAAATTTATTATAATTATTTTTATCATAAATAATCATTCCTTTTATTCTAAATAACAATTATATCGTGTGTCAGGCCTTGAGCAAGTCTGCTGTAAAGGAAAAAACCAAATGCTCCTCGTTCTCAAGGGTTTTTATTTTATAACATTTAAAGGTGGAAGATACCTATTAGTCAAATAAATACATGCATTTAAGATCACTTAAGTTTGCAATAGCAAGGATTTTTTTGCAGCTTTTAAAATATTCATTTTGGAATGGATCACATCCCAATCTGTCATTTTATTTCCTTCCCATCATTCTATACTTTACATCTCATCTGTCTATGCTACGAAAGAAAACATGATTATGCTTGGAAAAGATCACGGGTCTTAAATTAGATTGGGGGACGACAATTTGTCTTTCCAAAAATGTCAGGAAGTTGCGATTCGGGTGAGACCTGCAGGTAGATGGGAATTAGTCAATACTGGGTAGAAGACAGATGTCCAAACTTTGGAAACAAGTAGAAAGATTCTGAATTAGTCAAGAGCTCTGCCTGCTGGAGGGGCTATCAGGCCATTTGCATGCATCTGAGAAGCTCGTCAGACTGATGGGGAATATTGACCAGGAAAAGGCCTGGCCAGATCATGCAGAACGCTGAGGCTGAGGTACCAAATTTAAAGTTTATCCTAGTTAAACCAAAGTACAGGGTGTCCCAAAGTTAACCTCAAGTTGCCATACATAGGAAAAATGGGAAATTATGGCTAAATGTACCTTTATTTACAAAATATTCATTGCACAATATCACAAAAGGGTGAACAACAGGTAGACAATATATTGTAACATTTTATAATGAATATCTTGTAAATAAAAGGCACATTTAGCTATAATTTCCTATTTTCTCTATTTGGAGGATAACTTTTGGAACACACTGAAGTTTAAAATGCATTAATTCTTACACACTGGTGGAGTCAGTTTCCTGATACTTTCTTTAGGATACGTTGTCCTTTGTTTCTTAGATACGGTGAACACACACTTCCCTTTCTGTGAATTTGGGTAGAACTTTTATCAAGAACATTTTAGGTTCATTCAATTACGTGAGGAAGGCATTGGTTTTCTATCTCTGCTATGAAAAAATTGCCACAAACTTAGCGGCTTTGAACTTGATTCTGCCATATCTCTTTGACTCTCTTCTTCTGCCTCTCCTTTACACGTTCAAGGCTCTTGTGATTTCTGGGAGTTCCTGGATAATCCAAGTTATTCAAGGCCCTTAACCCAAGGCCTTAACCTGCAAAGACCCTTTTGATATGTGGGTAACATATTCCCAGTTTTGGAAATTAGAATATCTGCTTACAACAAGATAATCTCACTTAGCTTTTATGGTGGCATATTCTATGCGGATTTCAAATTCAATGCCTTACATATTTGATAAAATTTATATTGGAACATCAACTGAATTTTTTGGTTTCTTGCATGTGACAAGATGTTATATTTATAACTCAATTTCTTTAGTGGTAATAGAGAAACATTCATATTTGTAATTATTTCTGAGTATCCTCAGAATTTTGATAAATTATGGAATACAGCTATTTAACTTTTGTTGCTAAAGAAGAGTTCAGGGACATAAAATTTTTCCTAGTGTTTTTTACTAACCTTTAACAATGTATGCTTTTCTGAATTAAGGTTCTTTTTTTACTTAAATATTGAGACAATCAAACTTACTAAAAGGTTATCTTTTTAGTCTTTTTAAAGAAACAGATTCTGAGATTGTTGAAGGTACTCATATATGTTATTTCACTCTCACTGATTTCCAACTTGCCTTATTTTCCTCTCTTTTACTTGCAGTTATACTATTGGATTTTTTAATTTCTTAAATTGGATGTTTAGTGCATTAATTTAAAACATTTATTTGTTTCCAGGAGTGGTGGCTCATGCCTTTGTAACCTTAGCACTCTGGGGGTGGAGGTGGGTGGATTGCCTGAGGTCACAGGTTCCAGACCAGCCCGAGCCAGAGTGAGACCTTGTCTCCAAAATAAAAAGAAATAGCGGGGCCGGGCATGGTGGTGGGCTCTTGTGGTACCAGCTGCTCAAGAGGCTGAGCCAAAAGAATCTCTTAAGCTTGAGAGTTTGAGGTGCCGTAAGCTGTCATGCCATGGCGCTCTGCCGAGGGTGACCAAATGAGACTCTGTCTCCAAAATAAATAAATAAAACATTTATTGCTTAATAACATGAGCATTCAAGGCTATTAAATTCCCTCTCTGAACTATTTTACCTATACCTACATGTGTGACATGTAGAATATTCATTATAATTCAGGTAAAGGTAGTTTATTTTTTAGTATAAATTTTCTTGTTTAAATGATTAGCTACTTGTAGTATGCTTTCAAAAGTCTAAATTTTGGGTTTATACATAACTTTGATATTGAGTAATGTGATCAAACATGGTTTATAATACTGCATTTTAAAAATTTGTCCTCGTTTTGAGGCTAGCACATAGACAATTGCTAAAATGTTCTGAGCAAACATGAGAAACGTGTGTAATAATTGTTACACACAAACATATCACACAAGAAACAATGCAAAATTGACATTATTTATAACTATATTATTTGTATTGCTCATAACTTCTATTTATTATCAAAATTTTATGTCTTCTTTTATTTTTTTTGTACAGACAAGAGTCTCACTTTACCACCCTTGGTAGAGGGCTGTGATGTCACCGCTCAGAGCAACCTCCAGCTCTTGGACTTAGGTGATTCTTTTGCCTCAGCCTCCCGAGTAGCTGGGACTACAGACACCCCCCACAACACTCAGCTATTTTTGTTGCAGTTGCCACTGTTATTTTAGCTGGTCGGGGCTCAGTTCGAACCCGCCACCCTTGGTATATGGGGTCGGTACCCTACCCACTGAGCCACAGGCACTGCCCATATCTTCTTGACAGATCTGATTTGAAAGTAGATTGTCATTTTTACTTGTAGTTTTGTGTGTGTGTTGTGTGTGTGTTATTAAGTATATAGAATCTAGAATTAGTATATCTAGCTAGTAAACCAAAGTTTTCTTACCATTATAATTTTAATCTACTTAACTATTTTACTACTAATAATACCGTTTTCCCTAAAGTTTATCTGTTTCTAATAGAGCTATTCCAGCATTATTTTGATTATTTGCCCAGTATATTCTTTTTTATTCTTTATGTTTCTATTATTTCTTTTGCTTGCCTTTAATTACATTCCCTATATATAACACATACCTGATTTTTATCTAGTCTGAATGTTTTCCTTATATATTGTCTAATATGTAGATGTTATTTCTATTACTTTTAACTTCCCAAATTAGATAATAATATTGTTGCCATTTCATATTTTCTCAGTTGTTCACAAAATTTCGTTATTCATTCTTCCTTCTAGAAACTCAGATCTTCCTTATTGATTCTTTTTTTTAATGAGACAGAGCCTCCCTCTGTTGTCCAAGTCAGAGAGTGCCGTGGCCTCAGTCTACTTCACAGCAATCTCAAACTCCTGGACTCGAGTGGTCTTCCTGCCTCAGCCTCCTGAGTAGCTGAGGCTACAAGTGCCCACCACAATACCTGCCTAATTTTTCTATTTTTAGTAGTGACAGGGTCTCACTCTTGCTCAGGTTGGTCTTGAACGCCTGGGCTCAAATGATCCCCTTGCCTTCACCCCTCTACCCCCCAGAGAGCTACAATTGCAGGTGTAATCCACCACATCTGGCCCTTATTGCATTGTTTTTATCTGTAAAGTCCATCCTTCAGTGTTTTTTGTAATAAGATTGGTATTCATAAGTTAGTCCAGTCTCTATTTGTCTGAAAATTCTAGACTGAAGCACTTATGTGCAGGGGCCAGGGTGCCTTTAGATTCCTGAGAGCATTGTCATTTGGCCATTTGGTTTAGCACATCGAATAGCGTTTGAAGAGTCTGTGCCTGGTAGGGATAACAGGCAAGTTCCATCTTAGATTGCAAATGGCCTTGTAGAATATGGCTGTACTTTCTGGAAGTGGACTATTGGTGTCTTATACCTGTTAGGACTTGGCCCTGAAGGACAGAGTAGGAAAAACTTACTTATTGGGGGATACACACACATACACACACATAGGAAAGAAATATGTGGTATGGTAAAATGTAAGAGAATCAGTTAAAGAATAGTTTGTTAAGATCAGGGGTCCTCAAACTTTTTAAACAGGGGGCCAGTTCACTGTCTTTCAGACCATTGGAGGGCCAGACTGGGGGCCCCAGGACGAGTTGACTGCTAATCAGGACAGGCAGCAGTGCCAAAAACACCCAGCAGACCGGATAAATGTCCTAGGCGGGCCATAGTTTGAGGACACCTGGTTAAGCTGGTCAGGAACTTGGGAGGTGTAAAAACAGAGAGGGAATTGGTAAAAATTTGGAAATTTACCCCTGGGAAGGAGGCCAGTCTGGCAGAAGTTCCATCCAATATGCATGCTCGCCCGCTGCTGAGATTGCAGTCAATAATTAAATTGGCAAAATAAACTACTCTGCGGATATCAATCAGCCTGCTTGCCCAACCATCCCAGAGTTTCCTTAATGAGTCCATTAACAACGTGGTCGTGGTAGAGAGGATGGAGGTAAGACTCATACATAAAAACACAAGCTGGCCGTCACTGGAGCGAACTTTTCCTCACAAGTTTTTGCCTGATTTAATGGCAGCAATGTCTGGCTCCCAGCCCTCCATATGGCCATATAATTAAGCAACAAATCACCTTGTGGCAGAGACGGTACTTCCTAATAGAGGGAAATTGTGTTTAGTGTAATAAACAAATATTTCCTATGCAGTTTTGATATTCTTGCCCTCCACATTCAAGGAACAGTAATAACTGTATTTGTAGGAAAAAATCTTATTTAACCTACATCATCCTACTAATACTCGTTCTGAGCAAAAAAACTGGGATTCTTGCAATGTTAGTAAGGCAAAGAGGATTCTGGTCACAAAATCCACTGGCTTTATTATATACCATGCCATTTAGAAACCACATGAGTTGCAGACCCCTAGTGGATAGGAGTATCAGAGACTGTTAGAGCAGCTCCTGGGGCCTCCATCCTGAGATATGTTCTAACTGTCCTTCAGGAAGTGGTGTATGCCCTGAATTAGCAGTTCATATACAGGGCTGGTGCTGGTGGTCCTCATTCCCCCAAACCAGATTATGGGTACAGAAACCTTGAAAATGTCAAAATGAGTTTAGTTCCTCTGACTATCTCACCACAAAATCCATTTGCAGAGTGAAATCTCTGTTAAAAATAGAGTGGTTAAAAATTTGGGAAGTGTTCCTTTTGAAATGAATTTAGGCTGGGAGAAATTTTGTCCTACGTGAATGCCCAGCCAGCTACTAAAAGAATATACTCAATAGTTACATTAACAAAATAAACGACTGTCCGGGTATCAAACAGCCTTTCCCCCCATCCACGCTGGAGTTTACCTAATGAGTTCTTTATTAAAATGTCCACAGAAGAAGGTACGGTGGCAATGCATATATGCCAAAACATAAGCTGGCCGAAGATACAAGCGTTCGTTATTCTTATCGAAAGTACACTGATTGAATGTTTTTGAATCTACCGATAGAATTCCATGAAACCTAAATGAGATAACATATGCAAACTGTTACAGTCAGTGTGATTCACTGGCCCAATTAAACACAAAAGCATTTATTATTAGAAACTGTGAGTGCAAATCTGGATACTAGCTGCCTGACTCATCATGTTCTTGTGAAGCCTCAATTTTCTCATTGTACCTTAGTTTCCTTACGACTTGGAGGAATTGAGATCATGTTTGTGAAATATTTGAATCGTGAATGCCTTGCTTATTTGGATACATACAGCATCTACCGTGATATCTAACACATTGTGTTAAGAAATGGTTATCTAATTAAACTGTAAAGTTTATGTACTATGGACATGTTACCTACTCCTGTTAATAAATTCAGCATTTTAAATACTTTAGTAATATCGACCTGTCTATTTACAAGAATCTAGAGGTACAGAAAACGTTTCCTATGTATAGCAACAAAATGTCAACAGTTTGTTGGGGTGAAGTCATAACAAACTTACTTGGAATCTACTATGGTTAGAATATCCTCTCCAGAAGTCATGTTGAAATTTTACTGCCACTGTGATAGGATGGGTAGCTGAGGCCGTTGGAGAAGTGATTATGTCATGGGGGTTCCACCCTCACAAATAATGTCCATATCACAGGAGAGTGTTAGTACCAAGTTGAAAGGATTATTAAAAAGTGAGCCCAGACCCTGCTCTTCTGCACATGCTCACTTGCATTTCTGCTTTTCTGCCATCAAATAACAAAGCACAAAAACCAGATGCTGCCACCATGCTCTTGAACTTTCCAGCCTCCAGAACTGTGAGAAATAAATTTACTTTTGTTGTAAAATATCCAATCTGTGGCATTCTGTTAGAGCAATGCAAAAGAGATTAAGAAAGAAGCTGTATGCAGGGATGCCAGCACTTAAGTAAAGCTGTGCCAGCACCAAGAAATTCTGCATAAGCAAAAGGGAAGAGATAGATGGGTGGAAGGAACATTGAGATGGACGTGGACAATATGTGAGTGACAGATAAAGACGGAATGTATGGGAAGACTGAGATGCCAAACGAGATAGAAATTAAACTGTTTTATTACTATATTTTCCATCTGGGATTTGTTATAAACTCTCCATGAATCATAACCAATTTTTTTTGGTGCAATCTGCATAATCCATTATTGATTTGGTAGTAGATTTAATGTGAGAGGACTAAATAAAAAGCCAAGATCTGAAGGAGGATGGAGCAAGCTGGACAAATAGAAACCTCCAGCAATGATCTTTCCATGGGAACACCGAATTTAACTATCATCCACACACGGATGAACCTTCCAAAGAACCGAAAATTAGGCCAGCAAACACAGGTCCTGGTTATAACGTTATATCGAAGGACAGAAAATACGGTCTTGCTATGCAACCTGTACCCTGGTGCTGACCAGCAAACTGTCTGCTGTGAGAATCTGAGAGAGAAAGAAGTACTCCTGGGATTTAGCAGTGGTGGCCAAGCCAGTGCCCGTGTCACTGTTCCTCCAAATCCAGGCAATGCAGCTTGGGGAGCATTTTCTTCCACGTGGTGTCAACAGGAGTCACAGCATTAGTGTCACAGCATTAGTCACAGCAATGCAAGGGTCACAGCATTACTGGGCTTGGGACATACCCAGGACTGATATGGCTGCAGTGACCTAAGACTTAGATCACAACACTCCATTGTCTTTCAACACCTGGAAAGACTTCTCGAGAAGGATGGGTTCAAACAGACCGGACTGTGAAGGTTAAAATAAATACTTAACTCTTCAATGCCCAGATGTTGGTGATTGATTTTGTCAAGTGCTTTTCTGAATTATCTCAGATAATCATTTTTTTGTTTGTTTGCTGACATTTATTTGTATCCTTAATATGGTATATTACATTTTGGTTTGGGGGATGTCAAACCAACTTTACATTCCTGTGTTAAATCCCACTTAACGATGGGATAGAACCCTTTCTTATGCTTTGTGTGCTTTGCTGGATTCAGTTTGCAACCTGTTATTAATCATTTATTCAGTCTAGTAATGAATGACAGGCGTTCTGCTAGAGCCTAAGGACAAAATTATTATCCAAATCATACATAATCCTTTCCTTCATGACCCCTTAGTTTAGTTTAGATTGGGAGACATAATTTATTCACATAGTCACATAAATTATTACTTTATACTAATGAAAATAAACATTACAAAGGGCAAGGGCATGGCTCTATGTAAGCCCATAACAAAAGAAGAGACCAGGTTTGAAATGTGGTGTTGTTTGTTCAATAACTTGAAAACTACTTAATCACCAAATGGGATGTGGAATGATAAGAAATTACTTAATGGGTACGATGTATATTACTTAGGTGATAGATACACTAAAATCCCAGTTCTCACCCCTACGCAATATTCCATGTAACAAGATTTCACTCATAAACCTTACATTTATACAAAAAAGGAATGTTATACTTGTGTTTTTACAATGTTTATACTTTTTAACGTTTATAAATCAGTCGAGACTTTTAATTGTTTTGAAAGGTAATTCTTGTTCTTCTAATATATATTTACTAGTATAAATTTCAATAGGCAAAGAATTGATTTTGTCAGACATTCTGACTTCTAATATTTTCATTTTGCACATTTATAATGACAACTCTAATTTTCACAAAAGAGCAACGGAAAATTAATTTTAAAAACACATTTGGTTGCACATATGTTTGGAATAAAATTGTTGTTTTAAATGACTTAATTAGAACAGTTCGTCATACTTACTGGAAACTGGTAGAATGGTATTATTTTAACCACTGAGTTCTGGCAGAAATAAAAAAAAGGCAGCTCAGAGACACTGTTGAAGCTTTTTATTCTGTGTCTTTCTGAACAGTTCTCTCTGGCTCATTATCTCGAAGGTACTTGTCAGTATAAAACTGAGACACTCAGAAAGATGTTAAACCAGAACATGAAGATCAGTTTCTTAGTTCAGTAAAATAATATCTATTCAACATCTAATTCACGCACACACTTTTTAACCTCTGACTATGAAATTGATCTGAAGACAATTTGATTCCTAATAGTGAATTTCTCATGAAAAGGTAATGAGCTAAATGCCAGTAGACAGCCCAAGAGTAGGAACTTTGTTTAAGGGGAAAAGAAACACACAGCTCAACACAGCTCATACCCTGTTAGGTCCCATGTTATCCTTTGGGACGATTCATAATTCAAGAAAGCTTTTCAGCAGAACAATTACACTCTGTTTTTCTGTCCTTCTTCCTATTATTCTACACATACTAAATATTCTGAGAAAATTGGGCTATTTGATCATTCTCAAACAAAACCCATGTTTCCTTATTTGCCTATTTCTTACTTTGTCACATCAGCACTCCACAGGTCCAAATCCTTTCCAAATTGAGGTAGTAGGTGTATAAAGGGTCTCACCTTTCTCCTGACCCAGTCCCTGCTAAGAGCTGAATCTCCTCCTCCTCCCGTTCCCACAGCAGCTTTTCCTTCCTAGCGCATGCCCTTGTAATGGAGTTGTTTATATACTCCTCTAACTTCGCACTCCATGAGAATAGAAACTCCACCGAGGCCAATTCCTCATCTTCATATTTTACCTCTTCTCCTGCCTCAAATAGCTCTTGGTGCTCAGCGCAGCCCTGGCGATGGGCATCGCCTTCGCAGAGTTACGGGGAGGCCCAGGCTCGTGACGCACATAATGAGCCAGCGAGTGACTCAGAGAGGAACAGAGGGCAGAAGAGCCCGCTGCTCTCAGCTTCTAATAGTGCCCTAGGGATGCATTGGGAGGAAGATTTCTTCTTACAGCAGAGTTTCTTACACATCAAAAGAAAGAGAACAGGAAAGGAAAAAGCCAGGGGAGTTAAAAATGTTGACCCAGAAAAACAATCATGGCACTGAAAATTTAACAAAAAATAATGGGGTAACACCAAGAATGAAGGAATCACTGCACCTCCTCAATTAAACCTGAGACCTTCCATCAAACGCCGGCCCTTTCATGTTTTCTCATTGGAAGCTTTGATGTGCAGCTTATTTCTGAGAACTAATCCAAGAAACTGTGGTTTCAAATACATTAACTGTGCATCATGGATATTTCTTACTGTTTTCTGAATCAGTCTCTTGACTCCTTTTTTACACTTACGGACTCACCTCCTACAGCCTTACCAGTTTTATGTGATTAGCAGAGTGTACTTCCCAGTGGAGACTAAGGCTCCAGATACTTGTTTCTGCAGACTCCTTTGCACGTAGAGTTCAGGCTGATCCTCTAGGCTTTGAGAGTTAGACGAAACCACCCCAGACTTAGACGTTTTTGGACATGATGAACTAAAGAAACTTGGGAGCAGGAGGAAAATTAAAGCAAAGTTAAATTCTAAAAGAAGCCAGAAGAACAATGCTAATGTGGATGTCATGTGCTCAGATATAACTGTGCTGAGGTGGAAGAAGCAGGTTCCAATTCTTTGGGGGGTCGCTCAGCGCCTGTGGTTCAAGCAGCTAAGGCACCAACCACATACATCTAAGGTGGCAGGTTCGAATCCAACCTAGGCCCACCAAACAACAATGACGGCTGTAACCAAAAAATAGCTGGGTGTTGTGGCAGGTGCCTGTGGTCCCAGCAACTTGGGAGGCTGAGGCAGGAGACTCGCTTGAGCCCAGGGGTTGGAGGTTGCTGTGAGCTGAGATGCCACGGCACTCTACCCAGGGGGATAGCTTGAGGCTCTGTCTCAAACAAACAAACAAACAAACAATTTTGGGGGGGGAGTTGGCTGTATAAACAGGTACCTTTGCAAAATGCTTTCAATGGGGTAGTTTAGAGAATTTTTCTAGAGTTCCTAACTCTGAGTTAGGTTGGCATTCTATATATATGTATATGTGTGTAAATATATACATACATAGTAGGAAGACCACTTGAGATCCATCCTCTTAGAATTTTTTGTGCACAGTACAGGATTGTTAATAATATGTGTAACGTTGTGCTGAAGGTCTGTAGAATATACTTATCTCATATAGCTAAACTTTCCATCTGTTGAATAGCAATTCTCCACTTTCTCCCCATCATTCCTCTCTCTTGCTTCTGTGAGTCTAATCATTTCAGGTAACATACAAATGGAATTGTGCCGTATTGATCTTCCCTCAACTAGCTTATCTTATTTAGTATAACGTCCTCAACGTTCATCCTTGTTGTCACAGGTGGAAGGATTTCCTTCCTTTTTAAAGCTGAATAAATTCTTTTGTGTGCACATACCACATTCTCCTTGTCTATTCAAATGACGATGGATATTTCTGTTGTTTCCATGAGTTGGCTGGTGTGAATAATGCCAAAATGAACATAGAGTACAGCTATCTGTTTGGGATCCTGATTTCAGTGCTTTGCGATACGGGGACATCACCATGAATGGGATTGCTGGATCGTACGGTAGTTTTAATTTTAACTTTGTAGGGAACTCTGTACTGTTTTCCATAGGGCTTACACCGTTTTGTACTCCTGTCAGCAACACTTTCTTCACGGCCTTGCGGATATTTACCTTTTTTAAGACATTAGCTATTGTTACCGGAATGAAGTGGCACCTCACTGTAGTCTTCATTTCCCTCTTCCTAGTTGTCAGCGATACTGAGCAGCACTGCGTATACCATTTATTTTTTTTTTTTTGAAAAATGTCTACTCAAATGTTTTTGTCTATGTTGTAATGGTGCTGTTTCTTTGCCGTTGAGTTGTAAGAGTTCCTCATACATGTTGGATATGAATCCCTCATTTCATACGTACATCTACTGTGAAAATATTTTCCCTCATTTTATAAGCTGTCCTTCCACTCTACATTGCTTTCTTTGCTGTGACGGAACCTTTGGGTCTGAGGTAGTCCCACTTGTCTAGGCTGCTTGAGTGGCTTGTTCTTTCAGTGTCATATTTAGGAACCATTGCCAAATTCAACGTCCTGAAGTTTTGCCCTACGTTTTCTCCTAAGAGTTTTACAGTTTCAGGTCTCACCATTACATTTTGACCCACATCTCCCTTGCCTTTTTAGGACCTGCCAATAAACCTCCAGCTGTCAGCACCTACTCTGTGCCCAAGGACTTGTTCTGGCTGCACACGCCCTCTCTACCTGTGTACAAGGCAGGCGGGAAAGATGCGGGTTTCATGCTCCACAGAAGCAGCTTTTCATCATTATCTGCAAGGAGTCATTTCATAATACTCACCTACCTTTCTCCCCTCAGGACTAATCCGGTAAGCATGTGGGTCACTGAGGTACACCTGGCCACCACGGCACCTTGCCTGATGACGCTCCTCGACCGGCTTGCTTCCCTTTCCCCATCACCTCCCCCTCATGCTTGCTGGGACCACTTCCCAAATTAACTATTTGCATATAAACCTTCTCTCAAAGTCCAATTCTGGGATCAAAACTAAGATATTTAATGGATAATTAGTTTCTGTTAGGAAAACGATTCATGATAATCCAAGCCCTCATGGTATTTTGTTTCTTTCTCATTTTAATTAATGGTTCCTAAGATATCATGAGTGCTAGAGTTCTAGAGACACTAGGACAAATACCAGACTTTGCTCCTAATATGCAAGTGGCATAGAACTATCCATCTAATTTTTCTGAATCTCAGTTTCTTTTTGGAGAAATGAGGGCACTTCTAACTCCCTCACCATGAAAATATATTTAGAAAGTATTTCAAGCATCTACACTGCTCTGGTCACAGAAGTATCTAACATGAGCACCTTTCCATCCTTCTCTCACTTTTTCCAGCTTGGTGCTTTCCCTCATCAGCCTTCTTTTTTTCTTACATAAGCAATAATTAAACAAAAGCCCAAATCCTCAAGGGAATGTAAAGGTAAACAACTACACGAAGCAGTTAAACACCTTGATGGGACGTTTCCTCCAAGGAGGCAACATTGATTCTACAATTCAAAGTATGTTCACTAAATGAAAGTCCCTATCTAATAGTCATTCAACAAAAGTTACCTTGCACAAAACACATCCCTTCAGAGAGATAGTGTGTATGCAAGAGTTGCTTTCTGTATCCACTGCCTTTTGGCAGCTCACACTTTGCTCGTGCTCACATATTCAGCACGTTTTTCATGCATCCCTGTTGCCCAGAATACTCCCTTTGATATCACCTTCCCCAGAGCTGCATACCCTGGACACGTCTCTCCCTACTCCTCTTCTCCTCCATTATCATGAGGTCTTGACAACTAACTTAACTAATATGACAAGCCAATTTACTACAAAATGTTCTTCCAGATAACATTTTCATGGTAATCTGGGCTTTGTCGACTCTAAGGAATAATGAATATGATACCTATAAGCATCCAAACAGAAGCTTTAAGGGCGATATACACGTATTTGAACAATAAAATAATTTTCCCATTTTTCAAATCCTACCTCATTTATTTCAGCAAAATATAACACTGGTTCTGGTACTTGTAGGTTACCACAAATCTGCTATTCTCTCAACATTTTAGCAATTACTAATTGTCTTTCCAACAATACTCTATATACCACGTCATATAAGCTGACCTTGAAACCGAGTGCTTTGTTTTTAACTGTCCATTTGTCAAAAACCTGAGAAACATCACTATGTTCATAACATTATTTTAAGAAGTGAAAGTTAGCTAATAAAGATTCCCATACTCTAACTTAGGTATTTGCTTAGTTCAAGCTACTATATACTAAATGACCATAGACAGGGCATAAATATATTACTTTTTTTTATTTAAAAAAATAAGTAATATATTTATCCCAATGTGTAGACTAGAGGTTTGAGGTCAGGGTTGCAGTATGATCAGGTTGCAGGAAAGAGCCTCTTTGAGGACACAGAATGCTGAATGACTGCTGTAATTCAGGCAGACATGACAGAGCCCAGAGAGAGGCTCTCTTGTGATTCTTAAAAGGGTCACTGACATCATTTATAAAGAGTCTGCCCCCAAGACCAAATACCTCCTATGCCTTCATCTCCCAATATGCTTAATTAAGGGTACGGTTTGGACACATGAAATGTGGGGAGTAGGGGACACCTACGTTCAGTCTATAACAGTATTGTAGCTGCCAAATCAAAGAATATGCAAAGTTATTTACAAGTTAAAGATTGTCCTTGACTTAATGTCCAAAGGAATTTGTATGCACAATACATTCTATTGGCGTTCTCGAAAGTGAAGATAAATGGGTATTAAAATAATTAAGAAAGACTGCACTGAGTGTGTGAAAACTGGGTCAAACCTTAAAAGAAAGGGGATCATTTGAATATGGGAACAGAAAGAAAATGAGCAACCCACGGGGAGAATCACAAGCACAGGCTTAGAATAGACGTAGAGGAGAAAACAGGCCCTCTGGCTGAAGAAGAGTTGTAACGTTGAGTTGAGGAGTGACTAACCTGACTGTGGCCAAAGTCCGCACATTTAGTTTAAAACATACACATGCTCTTACAGGTCATGAGATTTCATGTTAGAGTGTAGGGGAAGTCATGGGATAGATGTTATATATATTTTTGGAGCAACAATTTTATTTATATTTAAGAAAAATGTAATTGACATCCAAATGAAGGACTCTACTGAGAGCAGGTTGTAAGGTTCAAATGAGGCGCAGTCAGAAGAACTAAGCTGAAAATACAAATTCCAAGCTGTGCTAACATCCTATTGATAGCTAAAGAGCAGTGAGTGTGATCATCAAAGACAGTGTTCAGAGCAAGAAAAGCAGAGTTTCGGGGAAGGCAGAGAAAAGGCTGCACGTGAATGAGTTTCGGGAAAGTCGTGGGGGAAGCAGGGGGTGCTCTGAGAGGTGTGATGGAAGCTGAGAGTTCAGCAAAGGAATTGTCATCCCTGTCAAATACTGCAGAGCCTTCTAACGACACACAGATTAAAATGTATGCTTCAGATTTAATTTTTAATAAGTGATTGGCAACACTTGACAGAGGATTTTGAGGAAAATGGTGAGTTAGGAAGCTCGAATAACAATAGAATTTTAGAGTGATGGGAAGGATTTTTTTATCCACCCTCAGAAAGTGGTGCATCCGTTGGTCATCACAGCTTCCGCACAGTGAAATCCTCGGCTCCTTCCTGGTGCTATGAGGAGCTCCTTCTCAGCAAGACTGGAAACTTACATGTGCTGCTGAAGTCAACTAAGGGACAACAGTCCAGCAGATTGGTGGGAATTATCCTGATGTGAGGAAACTAGCATGGGAGCAGGAATTTTCTCAGTCCAATGGGGAGGATCTCGGCATGAAATTTGCAATGAGACAGATTTATCTTCAAGGAAAAAAATAGAAAAATATTTTCCAAGCAATGGTTATAAGGATCTCAGGTGGAGAAAAGTTACTTTCCTTTTGGGGGGGGAGGGGAGGAAAGGAAATTCTTCTTGAAATAGGTAAATATTATAATATAGTTTAGTAGTTCAGTAGAATATCATATCTATTTTAAAAACAACTGGCAGATCTCTCGCAAAAGGTAGTGGAAAGGATTATAAATACAATAATGATGGTGTGATTATCCCATCATTCAGTTAAAAATATGTGAGTAAATCATTTTTAGTATTAAGGAAGTTTTATCACACTTTTTTCTCAGCGAAATAATATTTCTATTCCATTGTCACTGCAAATTTGTATCCCAGTGTATTTTTATACTCGAATGTTTCCATTGGACACTGTACATACTTTTTTTAAATAAAATATATAACTAAATATAAAATTATATTAAAATTCCCCATGAACATAAGCTTGCATAGTCATTGCAATTATTAGTAGTAGCAATGAACTTTTCAGAACAAATAAATCATTATAAACAAATATTTAAAACATGAGAAACCAAAAATTTTATTGGGAAGGGACCTAAAAGTGAGATATATGGGAAGGAGGGTTGTGGCACCTTGATTAAAGGAATTTCCCCTCCTAGCATGAACTTTCTGCATTTCTGGGCAACAAAACGTATATTATTTGAGATAAAGAGAGGTGCAGGAAAAAATGGTGATTGTCTAAGAGAAAGTAGGCAAGTCACGCAAGAGACTCCAGATTACCATGAGCAAACTGGGGCCAATGTTTATAAGGAGAAAACGCTGTTCTAACAGCAGGACAGGACTCTTAAAAACCAGGGGTTCTAAGGAGCAGGGTTGGATGAAGAGGTGTGTTTGAGACAAGGGTGAAAAGAATTAGAAGGATTTGAGTGCATTATATCACCAGTCTCTAGGAAGGCCCATAGGATTATACATAAGTGTACAGCCACTAGTTGTGAAAACAGTTTTAAAAATTGTTCATTTATGGCAGCGCCTGTGGCTCAAAGGAGTAGGGTACCAGCCCCACATGCCAGAGGTGGTGGGTTCAAACTCAGCCCTGGCCAAAAACTGCAAAAAAAAGTTGTTCATTTGAAGCAAAATGTATGTAAAATAATGAGAAGTTTTAGATGATACGTAGCCTTTGATATCTAAGAATTGTATTAAATCTTAGAAGGCAAATGATTTCATTTGTGGAAACAGCCTTTAGGATGATGTTATATTAGCAAAACTCACACCAAAATGGCTTTACAAAATTGATTTCAATTTTTATCTGACTATGTTGCATCCCGTGTCAGTGACATGGTGAAGGTAAGGTATTATGTGGCATTGCTCCAGATAGACAAGCAGCATGACACAGGCACTGTGCTGCCATTGACATGAGAGCTAATGCGTCCCTGACCAGTAAAAAGGAGAAAACGTGGGCAAAGTGGCAGGAAGGAGGACACTGAGCAAGGTACGAATCACATCCTCTTCTTGTAAATCCCTGTGGTGATGCAGGATTTTCACAATTTGGTTGTGGGAATGAGGCCACCAGAAATCTGTACAAATGTCTCTCAACTGAACTGTGCAGAACCAAAAGGGACCAACAGTTTCAAATAGAGGAAATTCCTGCAGCTTCAGAGCCAAACTCTGGCATTTACTTAAATTTGTGTTCCAAATGTCAAATGCAACACAAGGCAAAGTTTAGCTGAATTTAGAATCTAAATTGTGCTGAGAGGCACACTCAGCACAGAGTCTGCTTCCCAGAAGAAGATTCCACACACACCACACACATCTGCTTAATCAAGAAATGAATTAATGAATGCATGAATGGTCAGGGTCCTCACCAAAGAGGACAAAAAAAAAAAAAAAAAACCCTTAAACTGAGTATATAGGGAAAAAGACATGAGACTTTACTGCCACCACAGTAGTTTCAGGAAATAGATCTATTAAGCCCCTGAATGTGATTTAAAAATGTTTGTTTCAATTGTGTTTTTTCTAGTTATTCTACTTTATTTGTCATCCAAAACACTATTAGTCTAAAATATTTGAGAATTTGGATTATTTTCCATAATAAAACACAAATTTTCATTTAAAACCTCAAGGTTGGCTAAGCGCCTATAGCCCAACCGGCTAAGGTGCCAGCCACGTACACCTAAGGTGGCGGGTTCGAATCCCCAGCCTGGACCCCCCAAACAACAATGACGACTGCAACCAAAAAATAGCCGAGCATTGTGACGGGCGCCTGTGGTCCCATCTACTTGGGAGGCAGAGGCAGGAGACTCGCTTGAGCCCAGGAGTTGGAGGTTGCTGTGAGCTGTAATGCCACGGCACTCTACCCAGGGGGACAGCTTGAGGCTTTGTCTCAAAATAAATAAATAAATAAATAAATAAAACCTCAAGGTTTTATTTTGAAAGGAAAATGCAGAATAAAGAACTTAGAATTTAGGCTGAGCATGGTGGCTATGCCTGTGATCCCAGCACTGGAAGGGAGGGTTGGAAGGATTGCTTGAACCCAGGAGTTTGGGGATACAGTGAGTTATGATTATGCCACTGTGCCCCATCTTAGGTAGAAGAGGGAGACCGTCTCAACAACAACAACAACAAAACAAAAAGACTTAGCTTTAAATTAGTTTTACTGAATTCTCCATTAATATGAAAACATTTATGATTACTGTGATAAAAAGAGTTAAGAGTTAATTAGAATTGGATCTCTTCACATTTATCCATTTATTTCAGACTATGTGCATTAGGGTTTTCAGAGAAGAAGATGACAAGATGGGATTAGATGTGAAAAACACTTATTTGTAATTCACCTGTGCAGGGTAAACGTCAGGGAACTGGAGGAGGTAGGGAGGTCCTGCAAACCAAGATGGACGTCTGAACCAAGAAGGAGAAGGCAGGCAGGGGGACTGAGCCCAGAGTTTTCCCTGCAGAGTAGTTCCGAGAAAGTATTAACGAGGTGAGTGTGGCAGGGTCTTCACACCGTGCCTCCTATAGAATGAATGTTTTTGTCTCCCCAGATCCCTGTGGTTAGACCTGATCTCCAGGATGGAGTGAGTGGAAGGTGATTAGGTCATAGCATAGACACCTGATAGATGGTATTGTGGCCATAACAGGTGGAAGAGACTAGAGTTCTCCCCTGTTGTTGTGTGAGGACATAGCTAGAAAGTGACAACTAAACATAAATTAGACCCCACACATAAACTGACCTTCACATTTTTCTGTCCTTAGCTCTCGCTATGATCTGAATGCTTGTGTTCCTGCCAAAATTAAAATGCTCAAATCCTAACCCCAAACTGATAGCGTTAGGAAGTGGGCCCTTTGGAAGATGATTCAGTTAAGGGGGTGGAGACATCTCCTGTGGGCTTTGTGTCATCATAAAAGAGACTCTAGAGAGACCCGCTCCTGCTTTCCGCCCTGTGAGGACACAGCAAGGAGCTGCCCTTCTATAAAGCTGAACATGAGCTTTACAAGATCCGCAGCTCTTCATTTGGATTCCACCTTCCATACTGGGGAGATCTCTGTAGTTTGTGAACTACCCAGTTTAGGATATTCTATTATACCTGAACAGACGAAGCTGCACTCCCAGCATGACCACCCACCAGTCAGGGAAGGGTGGCATCAGTGTGACTTTGTGGGGACCCAGTGAGGTGGCAGAATACACCATCACTCAGTGCTGCTCCTTCTAACTGGAGAAGCAGACCACAGATTTCCACAGCTGCAGCAAAATCGCAGCAGACATATTTCTGAGATTTTAATGTTCATTTTCCAATTTCTAACATTATAGGGAATCTCAACTTCATCATTCATGTCAGAGCTAATACAGGGCATGAAATCTCAGCATAAGGGACTTCTGTTCTTTTTATTTCTCCTTTTTTCAAAAGTAATGTGTAGAAAATAAGCCTAAGAGGAACATTCGGAAATGTGTTTAACAAATTGAAGTTTTAAACCAAACATAATTTTTAATTCATGTGGGAAGCAAGGAACACATGTGTAGCTTTTCTTGGCTATTAATTATCATTTATGCATAAATACGTTTTTAAAGTGCAACATGGATTCCACACCATGTCCTCCTTGCTAGCTTATGTTTGCTCTTCCTTCTTTGTTTAATTGCCTATCTACTTATTGTCTATCTCCTAATTATCAGGAGAATCTGAGTTATATTTACTATTTGGGGGCCAGATGTTTTACAGTGTGTAAGACATAGTAGGTTTTCCACAAGTATTTGCTGAAACCAAAAATAAGGGCAAAATTAAGGATATTATATCCTAAGTAGTAAAAAAAAAAAGTAAATCCAACAGGACTTGCTTGGTCACTCACTCACTCATTCAGAACCTGTGTGGGGGATGAAAAGCAATTTTGATATTAATCCAAATGAAAAGTACATTTGGGAGGGTTCGCCTGGATCACACACTTACTCAGGACACGCACAGAGGAAGAACTTCAATTTAAATATCAATCCAAATAAAAATCCCATTTTCCTCAAACAGAAAAATAATCTTATATTTACAATACAAAATTCCCGAATCCAACTCAAATAGTTGTAAGAATGTTTGACATCTTAGAATATTGAACCAATGTGTATAGTGTCCTCTAAGAGAACCTCAATAATAGAATGGCAATGGGAATTATTGCAAAAAGAAATATAATAGCTTAATTAATCTGGTCAGATTTCATTAGCTATTCTTAAAAGCCTGTGTAAATGTATGTGAGTGACCGTGGCACGCAGATGGATGAGTACTCTGGAGATCCAGATTTGAAAATGTGGATCACATACCAGGTTTCAAGACTCAAAAATTATAGATGAAAAATCTGGGAACTGTGGGGAAAAGTAAGATAACTGAGAAAGATGAGGAACAAAGACAATGTCTGAGAGGCTGTGGAGGTCACTTTCTATGCAGAAGAAATGGTCATCTTTTAACACTGGAAGGCCAAGGTAGGTTGGCAGCTGGACCTCTTGTGCCAAACATTAGCCGAGTGTGAACACAAAGAAGAAGTCCTTGAAGGAAATTAAATGTGCTGCTCCAATGAGCCCAGGAACGATAAGAAAGCAAAACAGCCTGATTGCTGACACAGAGGAGGTTTTAGTGGTCCGAATGGAAGATCGCATTGCCCCTAGCATGGTTTGTGAAGTTTAAGGAAAGAAGAAATCTTTGTAACATAAAAGCGAAGCAGGAAGTGGTGGCACAGGAGCTGCAGCAAGTTATCCAGATCTAGCCGAGATTACTAATGAGCGTGGCCACGCTGAAGGAGACCAGACAGGCTTTTATGGGAAAAAGATGCCATCTACAACTTTCATAACGATAGAGAAGAAGCCAATGCCTGCTCTCAAAGCTGCAAAGAATGAGTTGACTCTCATGTTAGGGGTTATGCAGCTGACTGCAGGTTGAAGCCAAAGCTCCTATAACTACCATTCTGGAAAACCCTAGACCTTTAAGATTATGTGAAATCGACTTTGCCCGTATTCTGTAAATGGAAGATGAAAGCATGGTTGATAGCACATCTGTTTATAGCATGGTTTACTGAATATTTTAAGCCCAAATATTGAGACATGCTATTTAGAAGAAAAAAAAAATTCTCCTACTCATTGACAATGCACCTGATTACCTGAGTGCTCTGATGAAGACTTAGAAAGAGATGAATGGAGATCAATGCTGTTTACACAGCATATATTTCATAAGGTCACAATGGCCATAGATAATGATATCCCTGATGGATCTAGACAAAGTAAACTAAAAATGTTCTAGAAAGGATTCAACATTCCAGATATCATTCAGAACGTGTGTGGTATCAACATTAATAGAAGTTTGAAACAAGTTGACTTCACCCCTCATGGATAATGGATAACATTCAGGAGTTAAAGACATTAGTGCAGGAAGTCACTGCAGATGTATAAATAGCAGGAGAACTAGGATTAGGAGGCTGAAGATGTGACTCATGATAAAACTATAGCATATCAGTAATCACTTCCTATAGGTGAGCAAGAAAAAATAAGTGGCTTTTTTTGAGATGGAATCTACTCCTGGAAATGTTGATATGACAACAAATAATTTAAAATATTATATAAACTTAGTTGGCTCAGTGCCTGTAGCTCAGTGGTTAGGGCACCAGCCACATGCACTGGGGCTATTGGGTTTGAACCCGGCCGGGGCCTGCTAAACAACGACAACAGCAATAACAACAACAAACATAGCCGGTCATTGTGGCATGCGCCTGTAGTCGCAGTTACTTGGGAGGCTGTGGCAAGAGAATTGATTAAGCCCAAGAATTTGAGGATGCTGCGAGCTGTGATGCCACGGCACTCCACCAAGGGTAATATAATGAAACTCTGTGTCAAAAAACAAATAAACAAAACTTAGTTGTCTCATCTTAAGAAATTGCTACGGCTCGGCGCCTGTGGCTCAAGCGGCTAAGGCACCAGCCACATACACCTACGGTGGTGGGTTCGAATCCCCAGCCCAGGCCTGCCAAACAACAATGATGGCTGCAACCAAAAAATGGCCAGGCGTTGTGG
>CAUYTI010142874.1:0-29125 GCA_963575145.1 Galago senegalensis
CTAGGATTACTGAATTCAAAGTATCTCCTAGACACATTGTAAGCCAGTTGTTCAAAGTCAAAATGAAAGAAAAATTTCTGCAAGCAGCCAAGCATAAACAACTTCTTACCTACAAGGGCAAAAAACATGAGGGTGACAAAGAAATCATCAGCAGAATCTTTTCAAGCCAGAAAAGAGTGTTTTAACCTTCTAAAACAAAATAAATTTCAGCCCAGGATACTATATCTTGCTAAACTGAGTTTCACATTCAATAGAGAAATAAAATAAAATCTTTTATTTAAAAGGAAACATTGAGGAAATTTGCCACCAGATGAGTTCTACAGGAAGTACTCAGACCCATTTTTTACCCCATAATAATGGACTACCATCAAAATGAAGACACCTAGAAACTAAAGGACAAAGCCTAGCTTCCACAATAGCACAGGTGATAAAACAGAGAAACATATTCCACGAAACAAGAGGAACAGAACACTGTTGCACTTATCAATTTTCTCATTAAATATGAATGGCTTGAATTCTCCACTGAAGAGACACAGGTTGAATGACTAGTTAAAAGAAACAAGCCAAAAGGCTTTGGCAGGAGTGGAGCAAGATGTCACACTAGTGGGATCTCTCTGCTGGCCTCTCCCAGCACAGCAGGGGAAAAAGAGAGAACCCAACCATATCTGGCATGGGCAACCTACCTGGAGTCATCACTCTAGGAGCACAATGAGGAGGTGGTGGACTGCAGGAGACACCAGGAGATTTGGAGCTGTGAAGGACTGACTAAGTAGGGAAGTACCTGGGGGCCTGATGTCAGCCTCCCCCCACAGAGGTCTGGGGATGGGAGGAAGCCTTTCTGCAGTTATTGGATTATAGGGAAAGCCGTGTGTTGAGTAAAAATCTTCAAAGAGTGGGCAGACTCAAACAGTGTACAGCAACCAGGTTTAAATACCAGCTGGAGTGGATTTACCATTGGCTTATCTGCCAGTGAGGTGGCCATAATGGAAAAGTCATGGCTTCTAGCTGTCCACAAGGGCCTGAATCACAGCTGACTCTGACCCACCTGCTGAGATTGGGAACCCACTCTTTTTTTTTTTTTTTGAAACAGAGCCTCAAGCTGTCCCCCTGGGTATAGTGCCTTGGCATTACAGCTCACAGCAACCTCCAACTCCTGGGCTCAAGCGAGTCTCCTGCCTCAGCCTCCCAAGTAGCTGGGACCACAGGCGCCCGCCACAGCACCCAGCTATTTTTTGGTTGCAGCTGTCATTGTTGTTTGGCGGGTCCAGGCTGGGGATTCGAACCCACCACCTTAGGTGTACATGGCTGGCGCCTTAGCCGGTTGAGCTATAGGTGGCGAGCCGGGAATCCACTCTTGGGGTAAGCTAAGTGGCTCCTGCACCTCAGGGAATTGTTGTCAGTGGGCACTGTGAGACTTGCCCCCTAGGGATTCTGAAGAACTTTAAGACTTCCAATCCAGTTGGGGCTGAATGCAGAGGAAATAATTTGTTGCTCATCAAGGGCAACTAATTTAGGAAAACAGTAACTATTCTCTTAGGAAACTAGAGAGTGGTTTCTGGCATGTGTTCTCCATCTATTAAAGTGACACCACCACCTGGCATTCCAGAAATACATTGCAATAGACATATATTCTTATAATAGTTGCTCCTCCTGAGATACACACACACACACACACACACACACACACACATTAACATTAATTTTCTTTTTAAGTATTTCTCTTTTCTTTTTCTTGTTGGTCAGGTTGTTGCCTTTTTTGTTTTGTTTTGTTTTGTTTTGTTTTGCTTTGCTTTGCTTTGTTTTTGCTAATTTGTTTGGTTGGTTCTATTCTTAATTTCCCTTTTTACTTTCATCAAAAGCAAGGGCTCCTGTATTTTTGGTCATGACATTTCAGCCTCATTTATTCTCTCTGTTTCACTTCTCTCCTTTCTCTCATTCAATAGAGACATTTCTACTGTTCTCATCTTTCCCAGATACGTTGTTTATACAACAGCTAAGATATCTCTTTTTTTAGTTTTTCTTCTTTTGATCTTTTCTCCTCTTCTTTCTCTCTCCTTTATTTGATACAACTGCATTTTTAATTTTATTTATCTATTTTTATTTTTTTCTCTTTTATCTGAGTGCTAGGTGGCATGGCATTGGTCTGGCTGGGAGGTCACTGGAGTGGTCTGGCTCAGGGAGTCTAGGACTTCACAGTCCAGGGAGTCCTTCTACCTTTGATATTGGGAAGACAGTACTGACAAGTCCACACTGTTGAATTTTTCTTTTAATTTTTTACTTCTTTCCTATTTTTTTCTCTTTTCTTTCCCTTCCTATATATGGCAGACGTAAGGTCTGGCTTTGCTCAGGCTGGTAAGGAGTTCTCTATTTAGAGGGTCTCAAACAAGGCCTCCTAAATGCTTGAGTTATAGGCTTGTTCTGAGCCCCATGTGGAACAATACAATTTCTCCCATTACTCTCATTCTCTCTTTCTGTCCTCCTTCTCTCTTGTTCTTCAATTCCTTTCCTTTCCTTCATCTCCCTTCCTTTTTTCTCTCTTTCTTTCCCCCTTCTCCCTCTTTTTTTTTTTTTTTTACTTTCCTCTTCTTTCTCCCTGTACTTTCTATGCCCTTCCCTTCTTTTGGTCTTATACCAAGAAGCCACCTCTACATCTAAGCTCTGAGATAAGGTTATGTAGAGTAAAGGAGGCAGTAAGAAGAAAAAAGTATGGCAAAAAATGGGAAGAAGAAGAAAACACAAATGAGGAAGAACCAACAAAAAAATTCTGGCAACATGAAAAAATGAAACATAAAGTATCCACCAAGGGAACCATGTACCTACTGTACAGGACTCCACCTATAAAGAATTAATGGAATTGACAGAAAGGAAATTTTAAATATGTATGATAAAAGAAATAAAGGAAATTGATGACAAACTAGAAAAAAAAAACAAAAAAATGGATGAAAGGCTTAAAAAATAGAAAGAATATGGTGGAGCTTAAAGAAATGAAGGAATCAATTAGGAAATGTCAAGACACAGTAGAAAGTAACAAGAACAGATTAGGTCATGGAGGAGAAAGAACCTTGGAGGTATAGGATCAAGTTTATCAGATAACCCAGCTAGTTAATTAGACAGAAAGAAGAGAAAGCAGAACAATCACTTAGAGAATTACAATACTTCACAAATCATTCAAACATATGAATTATAGGAACCTCGGAAGTGGAAGAAGATTGTCCCAAAGAAATGAAAGCCCTAATGGAGGATATCATAAATGAAAACTTTCCATGTTTCACTAAAGGTTATGACATACTCTTTTCAGAGGGATAGCAAACCAGAGCTTCTTCAAGACACATTGTAATGGGCTGGATGCAGTGGCTCATGCTTGTAAACCTAGCACTCTGGGAGGTCGAGATGGGTGAATTGCCACAGTTCACAGATTCTAGACTAGCCTGAGCTAGAGTGAGACCTCATTTCTAAAAATAGCCAGGTGTTGTGGTGGGCACCTGTAGTTCCAGCTACTTGGGAGGCTGAGATACGAGAATTGCTTGAGCCCAAGAGTTTGAGGTTGCTGTGAGCTAGGACACCATGGCAATTCTACAAAGAGCAACAAAGTGAGACTCTGTCTCCAAAAATACAAAAAGACACATTGTAACAAAATTGTCCAAAGTCAAGACAAAAGAGAAAATTCTGCAAGCATCCAGGAATAAGTACCAATTGACCTACAGGGGAAGATCCATTAGGGTGACAGCAGACATTTCAGCTGAAAGTTTCTAAGCCAGAAGAGAATGGACATCTAATTTTTTTTAATTAAGTCATTTGTGCATAAATCATGAATACATTTATGCCATTATAGGATTCAGTGTGTTGATTATTTATACAAATTGGACTACTTACATCCTACTAATTAACGTAGCCTTCACCTCATTTACCTAAGTACACTGTTAAGATATTTGTGTTCTACACCTGATAGATACAGCTTGTACTTGCAATATGCTCCAAAGGTGTGGTTCCCCTATTAACCCTCCCTCTATCGACCCACCCCCATCCCCTCCCCTTCCCTTCCCTCCTTCATCCTAGGCTATAGTTGTGATTCATCTTTCATATCAAAGTGGGAGTGATTATAAATTGGTTTCATAGCAGTACTGAGTACATAGAATATATATTTTTTCATTCCTGAGATACTTTACTAAGAAGAATATTTTCCAGCTCCATCCATGTAAACATAAAAGAAATAAAGTCCATTTGTTTAATGTTGCAAATTATTCCACGGTATACATATACCATACTTTATTAATCCATTCATGGGTTGATGGACACTTGGGCTTCTTCCATGACTTGGCAATTATGAATTGAGCTGCAATGAACAATCTGGTGCAAATATCTTTGTTGCCAAATAATTTTTGGTCTTCTGGATATACTACTAGAAAAGGAATTGTAGGATCAAACGACAGGCCTGCATTTAGATCCCTGAGTGTTCTCCAAACTTCCTTCCAAAAGAAACATACTAGCTTGCATTCCCACCAGCAGTGCAGAATTGTTCCCTTTTCTGCACCTTCACACCAACATCTGTAGCTTTGGGATTTTGTGATGTGAGCTACTTTTACTGAATTTCAATGGTATCTCAGAGTGGTTTTGGTTTGCATTTCTCTGATGATTAAATGCTGATGAGAATCAGCATATCTCTGCTGACTTCTGTAATCATCATCAGCATCATTATGAGCATTTTTTCATGTGTCTGTAGAACATGCACCTGTCTTCTTCAGAGAAACTTCTGTTCATGTCTCTTGCCCACAATGCATTGGGATCACTTTTTTTTCTTATTAATACATTTGAGTTCTCTACGGATTCTGGTTATTAGACCTTTGTTGGAAATATAACTTGCAAAAATCCTCTTCCATTCTGAGGGCTGTCTATTTGCTTTACATAGTGTGTTCTTGGCAGTGAAGAAGCTTTTTAGTTTGATCAGATCCCAGTAATGTTTTTTTTGATGTTGTTTCAATTGCCTGGGTGTCCTCCTCATAAAGTATTCTCCCAGGCCAATTTTTCCAAGTTTTTCCCATGTATTTCCTCTAATACTTTTTATAATTTCATTTCTTAATTTTAAGTCATTTAACCAGTGAGAGTTGATTTTTGTTAGAGGAGAAAGTTGTGAGTCCAGTTTCAATCTTCTACAGGTTGGCAGCCAATTCACCCAGCACCATTTGTTTAGTAGAGAATCTTTCACCCAATTTATATTTTTAATAGGCTTATCAAAGATCAAATGACGATAAGTGTCTGAGTTCACCTCTTGGTCTTCAATTCTGTTCCATATATCTACCTCTCTAATTTTTTGCCAGTACCATGCTGTTTTGATCACTATCAATTTATAGTATAGTCTGAAGTCTGGAAGCGTGATTCTTCCTGATTTATTTTTATTTCTGAGTAATGTCTTGGATATTCGAGGTTTTTTCTGTTTCCATTTAAAATGAAGTACTAATTTTTCCAGGTCTTTAAAGTATGACAGAGGTGCTTTAATGGGGATCACATTAAATCTGTAGTAGTACTACCTAATTGCATTAAGTACTATAGACATTTTAACAATATTGATTCTTCCTAGCTTTGAGCATGGTAAATTTTTCCATTTGTTAACATCTTCAGATATTTCTTTTCTCAGAATTTCATAGTTCTCTTTATAGAGATCTTTCACGTGTGTAGTTAGATACACTCCCAGATGTTTCATCTTCTTTGGCACTACTGTAAAGGGAATAGAGTCTTTGATTGTTTTTTCACCTTGACTATTGTTGGCATATATAAAGACTACAGATTTGTGAGTGCTAGTTTTGTATCCGGAGATGTTGCTGTATTTCTTGAACACTTCTAGAAGTTTTGTAGTTGAGTCCCCGGGGTTTTCCAGATATACAATCATATCATCTGTGAAGAGTGACAGTTTGATCTCCTCTGGTCCTATTTGGATTCCCTTGATTGCCTTCTCTTGCCTGGTTGCAATGGCTAAGACTTCTATTACAATGATAAAAAGCAGTGGAGACAATGGTCATCCTTGCCTGGTTCCTCATCTGAGTGGAAATTATTTCAATTTTACTCCATTCAATATGATATTGGCTGTGAGTTTGCTGTACATGGCCTCTATCAGTTTAAAAAATGTTCCTTCTATACCTATTATCTTAAGTGTTCTGATCATGAGAGGATGCTGGATATTATCAAAAACTTTTTCTGCATCAGTTGAGAGAATTATATGGTCTTTGTTATTTAATTTGTTTATGTGACGTATTATATTTATGGACTTACGTATACTGAACCATCCTTGGGACCCTGGGATGAAACTCACCTGGTCGTGATGTATAATTTGTTTGACGTGTTGTTGGATTCTCTTTGCTAGGATCTTATTAAATATTTTTGCATCAATATTCATTAGAGATATTGGTTGATAATTTTTTTTTTGTTGTTGTTGGGTCTTTTCCTGGTTTGGGTATCAGGGTGATATTTGCTTCATAGAATGTGTTGGGAAGTATTCCTTCTTTTTCTGTTTTGGAAAAGATTAACTAATATAGGTACTAGTTCCTCTTTAAAGGTTTGGTAGGATTCTGAACCTACTAATGGTGCTGGGTGAATTGGCTGCCAACCTGTAGAAGATTGAAACTGGACTCACACCTTTCTCCTCTAACAAAAATTGACTCTCACTGGTTAAAGGCCATCTAGTCCTGGGCTTTTATTGTGGAGAGATTTCTTATATTTGATGCTATTTCAGAACTTGTTACAGGCTTGTTAAACATTTCCACTTCTTTCTGGCTAAGACTAGGAAGGTGGCATATTTCCAAGTATTGTTCTATTTCCTTCAGATTTTCATACATCTGAGAATAGAGTTTCATGTAATATTCATTAAGGATTTGTTGAATTTTTGAGGAGTCTGTTGTTATTTGGTCTTTATCATTTCTGATTGATGAAATTGGAGATTTTACTCTTCTGCTTCTGGTTAGGTTAGCCAATGGTTTATCTATTTTATTGACCTTTTTAAAGAACCAACTTGTTGATTGATTTATCTGTTGTATGATTCTTTTGTTTTCAATGTCATTTACTTCTCCTCTAATTTTATTTTTTATTTTTTTAATTTTTTAAACTTTTCATTAAGTCATTTCTACATAGATCATAAACACATTTACGCAATTATGAGATTCAATGTGTTGATTATTTGTACAAATTAGAGTGCTTACATCCTACTAATCAACATAGCCTTCACCTCATTTACCCAATTACAGCATTAAGACATTTGTGTTCTATACTTGATAGATCTAAGTTGTACTTGAAATATGCTCCATAGTTGTGGTCCCCCTACTAACTCTCCCCTTCTCTACTTCATCCTAGGCTATAGTTTGTTTCATTTTTCATATGCAAGTGTGAGTAATTATAAATTGGTTTCACAGTAGTTCTGCTCTAATTTTATTTATTTCTTTTCTTCTGCTGGGTCTAGCCTTGGAATGTTCTTCCTTCTACAGTTGCTTGAGATGTCCCATTAAGTTGTTGACTTCCTCTCTTTCTGTTCTTTTGAGGAAGTCTTATGAAGCTATAAGTTTCCCCTTTATGTCTGCCTTTGCGGCATTTCAGAGGTTCTGATAATTTGTGTCTTCATTATTGTTTTGTTCTGAAAATATGGTAATTTCCTTCTTAATCTGATCTATGACCCAGCTGTCATTCAGCATGAGATTATTTTATTTCTATGTTTTTGTATCAATATGTGGATTTCTGTTCTTATTGAGTTCAACTTTTATTCCATGATGTTCTGAGAAAATACAAGGAATTATTTCTATTCTTTTAAATTTTCTGAGGTTAGCCTTGTGACCTAAGATGTGATCAATTTTGGAGGATGATCCATGGGCTGATGAGAAGAATGTGTATTCAGTTTTGTTAGGAAGGAATGTTCTATAGATGTATGTTAAATGCGATTGTTGAATGGTTTAGTATAAAATTTCTTTGCTTAGCTTCTTATTGGAGGATCTATCCACCACTTCCAAAGTGGTGTTAACATCTCCAACTATTATGGTGGTAGAGGAAATCATGTTGCATATGTCTGTTAGAGTCTCTCCTATAAATTGAGGTGCATTCAGGTTGGGTGCATAAATGATAGTAATTGAAATCTCATCATGTTGAGTGTTGCCCTTAACAAATATGAAGTGACCATCCTTATATTTCCTTACATTTGTTTGTTTAAAGCCTATTGTATCTGTGAATAAAATTGCAATACCTGCTTTTTTCTCATTTCCATTTGCCTAAATTATAGATGACCATCCCTTCACCCTGAGTCTATATTTGTCTTTAAGATAAGGTGAGAACTTGAATGAAGCAGCTGTCTTGGCCTGAGTTTTTGTATACAGTCAGCCAACCTGTGCCTCCTTAGAGGGCAATTTAAGCCATTCACATTAATTGAGAGTATTGATAAGCCTGATAGTATTTTGGGTATCAAGATTTTCAAAATTCCAGTGGACATTTGTAATCCTTTTGCCATTGTGGAAGTTGAAATTTGATCAAAAGTTTCTGAGTGAGTTTACCTTGGTGGTGGAGGATTGTGATGTTCATTATGGAAGATAGGTCTGAGAATATCCTGGAGAGCTAGTTTAGTTATAGCAAATTTATGTAACATGTGAAAGTCATTAAAGTATTTAATTTCTCCATCATAAATGAAACTCAGTTTAGCTGGATACAGGATCCTGGGTAGAAAGTCATTTTGTTTAAGGACATTAAAGGTCAATGACCACCCTCTTCTAACTTGAAAGGTTTCAGCAGATAGATTTACAGTCATTATAATATTCATCCCCTTGTAGGTTATGGTTTACTTACCTCTGGGTGCTTGAAGAATTTTCTTGTTCATATTAATTTTAGTGAAGCTAATTATAATGTGTCTATGAGATTTCTTATTCAGGTTGATTTGTGCTGGTGTTATGAAATTGTCTGCTGTCTGAATTTCAGAATCTCTTGGCATGTCTGGGAAATTCTCTTTGATTATTTAATGAAGAAGATCATCCATATCCTTCAAAGCAACCTCATTGCCTTCAGGTATTCCTATAAGGCTAATATTTTATCTCTTCAAATTATCCCAGAACTCTCTGAGAAAATAATCTGTTTTTGCTCTCCACTTCTTTTCTTCTTTGAGCATTTGGGAGCATTGGAAAACTTTGTCTTCAATGCCAGAGATTCTTTCTTCCACCTGCTCCATTCTGTTACTGAGGGATTCTATTGTATTTCTCAGATCTTTGAGGGCTGCAAATTATTGCCTCAATGTGTCAAAAACTTTGGTGATTTTTGTCTTTGAATTTGTTGAATTCTTGAGAAATTTTTTGAATTACTCCTTGAAATTCTAATTCAATCTTTACCACCAGTATGTTGATCTTATTTGCTATCCATATTCTGAACTCTGTTTCTGACATCTCAGCCATTTGTGTATGAATGGGATCTTTTGCTGAATTTGCCATATCATTCCTTGGGGGAGTTGATCTACTCTGATTATTCATGTTGCCAGAGATTTCTGCTGATTGCACCTTATGATTGTTTTTTACCAGTTGGCTAGATGGGCAGATAAGGTGAAATTGGATTGGGAGCTTCTGGGGTTGTGGTTAACCAACCCTTTTGTCAAGGATCTGGCACTGGTGACTGCAGCTTTTCCCCCTACTGCTTTTCACAGGACCCATTGTACAGTATTACAGTCTGAGGCTGAGGAAACCTATTTGGTGTGGTGGGGTTAGGTGGCTCTGTATTGTATTCAGCTGGTCTTTGTCATAGCCTAGTGGAACAGTGACTCTGGTTTGAAGTCTTAGCTGTGGAGAAATACTAGCAACTAAGACACCCCCCTCCATGGACAACAATTGGAAGAGGAAAATCAGCCCTTCCCATTACCACACAACCAGGGTACAACCCGAGAGCGTCCTTGGGTGATTGACCCAAATTAGGAGTTCTAAACCAATTGACCCAGTCGGTATGAATTCTCAAGTGGGAGAGTTCGAAAGGTCTCCAGCAACTAGATGGGAGAGGTCTACTGGCTGCTCAAATGTGGCTCATTCTGGTGCTCAGTGGAGTCAGAAAAGCCTGCCTGCCCAGTAACAGAGTTTGACCAAGGGGCTGTGTCTCTTTCTCCACTTTGCTCCTCTTTCATACCCAGTCACTGGTGACCACACAGTGCTGAGTTCCTGCTCTCTGCAATATGCAGATGTGCCAGGGCTTTGTGCTTATCAGAGTCAAAGGAAGGTCAATGCCCCCAAGGTCTGGCCACTACCCTCTGCCACCTGCCAGCTGGGGGAGCCTAGGCTTGCCTGCTTTGGGTACTCAATAGCCACTGGGAGTGTTCCACCTGAACTCAGTCTAATCCTGAGGATAACAAGGCAGCAAATGCTTTTCACCCTCAGCCAGTGCTCCTTTGTCCCATCCGCTCTGCAGCAGCAGTATCCCTATAGAGGGAGGTCTGGTTTCCTTTGGAAGTTCTCAGAGTTGGGGAGGTGACTTTCCAAGAGTAGACTCCAGTGAGATCACTCTATTGTTGCTGAATCTTTGTGGGAAGTGACCCTGCACAGCTCCCATGTGACTGCCACAGCCAGAGAGTGGCTGTAGGAGCATCTTTGGTAGCGTAGGGCACACAGATCCAGCAGCAGGGCAGGGGACATTGCACATGGTTCTGGCAGTGCAGGGCACCTGGTGACTTCAGCAAGGAGAACACTCGTCCCATGAATCTGGCAGGTGGGAGGCGGGGTGCATGGTTCTAGCAGGGCAGGATGCACGGCTCTAGCAGGGCAGGGCAGGGCATGTGGCTGTAGCAGGGTGGAACATGCAGTTATGGCAGGGTGGGAAGTGGGGTGCTTGGTCCAGCAGGGCAGGGGGCACTGCTCATGAGCTGCCTCCTGCAGTCTCTACAGGGGTTACACTTCTGGATCATCAGGCAAGGGGTGAAGGGTGGACTGGAAGTTCAGAATGGCAGGGAAAATGTTAATTCAATTTTCCTGTCTGGGAAGAGCATGCTCAGGGTCACAATAGGGTACCTCTGGGTAAGTAATCTCCACTTCCTACAGGTTTCACCCATGGGGTGAGACAAGAGGTCCTCAGTTCACCACTCACCTGTAGAAAACCTACAGGAGCTGTTACTGTTCTTGGGGCTAACTGGTCGATGATGCAGAGACAAGCACTGCAGATAAGATGATGAATCTGAAAAGGGAGGTTGAGGCTTGCTCCAGCACTCAGTGACCACTTATCATTATTGATTCTCTTAAGTACTCTAAAACATCTGATAAAAGTTTAAAATATCAAAGAATTAAGACAGCAAAGTAAGATCACAGAAACTACCATAAAGATTCCAATTCAATACAATTACTGCTGAGCATGTATACAGTTGATACAAATTAAGAACATTTTACTTGGGGCTGAATCACAAAGATGCCAGGTTGTCTGTTCTGTCAGCCTATTTCCTTGAACTAAGACCAACAATTATTGTGTTAATGAGGAGAAAGGAACAAAGTACAACTGCCCAGTGCCTCGACAGGTGTTTAGCCGCCAGCTACCACCCAGCATGATCTTCCAGCAAATTCCATTCTAAGAACATTTCTGCTTTTCAGCAGGCCCGGGCATATTCTCAGAGTAAGGGAATTTCCATCTTAGCTCCACATGTCATGGGGAGCACATGAGGCCAAACTGCCATGTTTGAGCGTGGATGGCTGTATCCCTTCATTTCTCCCTTTCTAATTATTGGCTAGCAGTGCTGCCAAATATAGCAGCATTCTGCTCATTAGTTTTTGTTTTTGTTTTTTTTTTTACCTGCAAAAAAGCTTTTTGATGATTAAATATAACACAAATCCAATTAAGCAAAACAAGAACAGAGAACCCGCAGAAGTCCCAAATAAAGTATGGATTTTATCCATCAGATTCAATTAAGGAATTTCTTCAGATGTGCCTTTTAAAATTTCATCTCCATTAATTTGTTCTAATTTTTCCTCAAAAGTTTTATACACTTGATGTTGTAACTCAATTATATCAGCAGTTAAATTTTCATGATTTAACTAATGTTTTTGGACTTTATTCCAAGGGAATAATGTTTCATTATAAAAAACAGTAGTTACACAATAAGAAGAAACATTCCAGTCACATTTTAGTTTGATTTGCTTCTCTAAACTATACAATTGATCACCTAACAAAATTACTCTCTGTTCTAAATCAGTAAATTCATTATGTAGTTTAGTATCAATTTGTTTTTGAGAAACCCATAGTTTCTCAGCATCTCTGTGCCAATTAGACACAAATTGTTCAGTCTTTATGGATTCAGTGAGGGCTACTCCAGTGTCAGTTGCAGAGGTGGTGACGGTTGTAATCCCAAGAATTGCCGCTATCAGAAGACCGATAAACCACTTCATTCTCTTTGTCAGCTTCTGGGCTAAACTCGCTAGAATGGAAATGGCTAGGGACTCCTCCCACAGTCTCATCATCTTCGTGGGAAGCCAAATGCCAGTTCTGGCCCAAAGCAAATAAATCCTATCTCAGGAAAAGTCAAATCTCATGGATACATTAAAACATGTGATCATTTGACATTTGCCTGGACAATGTATTTCTCCAGTGTCTTTATTCCAAGTAATATTTCCAACTAACCAAACATAAGGAAGTTTCACACAAGCATAAGTGAAATGGGCTTCTTGCCACTTGAAATGGAAGGTATGTTGATAATAATGTCCAGGTTTATGTATATGCATACCTTTCCATGCATGTAATCCAAATAAAGCCGCTCCAACTTTCCATAAATCAGGCTGTGATGGATAACCATAAATACCTGGAGCAGGTGTTGCAAAACCACTTTCTTTCCACAAAAGCTCCTTTGATGAGGAGTAGATTATATCAGTGGAATTTCTATGATGACTAAGATGACTAGAACCAAGCCATGATTTTTCCATCACATAGGCTGAAAGTCTCCAATCAGTGATAGAGCCAAATTTAGTTTGTCTCAAAGCATATAAATATGAGCCTCAACATTTTGACCAATGAATCCAATCCACAAAAATATCAGTAAACACATGCAGCTTATACTGAGGCAAATGGGGCAATAATGCATGTTGTTTTAAAGTTAATTTAGTAAAAGTCATTGTAGTTAGTAAATAAATTTTAAAAAATTAAAGTAAATAGAGCTGAATGATTGTATTATATCCTATTCCCCTTTTCTGTTTAAAAAACATTTATTTTAATGTTTGGTTTTGGTGTTCAATAATTGTTTTCCCTGTACTGTTTCCTGGAATACCTGTAATGTGTTTAATATTATAAGCTTTAAAAAATTGTTGGCATTTATTGGAAATATATGCAGATCCATTATCAGTTTTTATAGCTTGAGGAAGGCTCATAATTACAAAGGCTTTTAATAAACGAGAAATTCCTGAATCAGTTTTTTTCAAATGTAAGGGCAGATGCCTCCTGACTGACCTAGTACACTGGGTTAAAAGGGAATTAAAAACATTTTTTAAAAAAGTTCACTGATTTTGATTTATCTCACTTCTTTTGTCTGGAGATCAGGCCAAGCATTAAACATGTTGGAAGGGGTACAATTTAAAGCAACACTATCAACTGTAAAGCATTTGCCAGTAATTTACAGTGCAAAATGACAGATAATTCTTTTCACAATGCAAGAGGATGGCAAGCAGCTTTCTGTAGCATGTAAGTTAACAGCTTTTAGGGGTTTCCCATTTCTGCGTAAGGCAGGTAGGCAGAGGGCACAACTCATTTACACACTTAAGGAGATGATCTACAGAAAATCAAGTTTTAGAACTGCTAACATTAGTAAAGCTGGTACTGGCAGAGAAGGCAAAAGCATATCTTGCGTTTCAGTGTCTAGAATGGCCTGCTAAATGGCAGCAGAGTCTTGCAAGAAATTCACCATATAGTTCATTGGGACCTTGAATTATTTTAGTGGGTAACCAACCATCTCCGGTTTCATCTAATTGAATCCATGCATGTAAACAAACATCTCTAATTAGTATCAAAGTTTCATCAGCCAATTCAGCCTGCCTATCATGAAGTCTGTATTCACCAGTGCCAGTTAATTCCTCAAAAGATAAATCTGGATTATCCTGCCGTTTAGCCACCTCCTTTTGCCACCATGAACCAAATTGTAGATACTGAGCTGGGGAGAGAGCAGTTTCAGCCAGTCTTTCCCAATCTCTGGGAGTCAATAAATGATCCCCACAATATGACCATAAAAGGCCTTGAGTATATGGTGCATACAGGGCCATAGGCAATAACTGCATCTTTAAGAGTTTTCAAGAATTTTAGATCAACCTCAGCATATTGTATGTGAGGTTGCACAGGGCCCACTTGTGCAGCTTGTCCAGCCCTGCAAGCTTCAGCTCAAATAACAGGCATGATTAAACTCACTTCCTGACTATAGCCAAGGGTGCCTTCCATAGAAATATCAGGTTCATTAAGAATTTTAAGGTCTCTAGGGTTGGGAAAATGAACCCTATGCACTGATCTTGTTGTCTCCACATTTCTGTACTCACAAGGAGGAGCAGAAGGAATCGCAGACCAGCGCTTATAAGAAGCTGGATAGTAACGTCTGCTGGTCTCCGGGAATGGAGAGAGAGACCTCAGAGATTTTGGCCCATCTGCTGAAGACTGCGGAGGCAGAGCAAGTAGATGCTGCGGTGCAAACAACATGTCAGTAGATGGCACTGGTGGGACAGAAAGCTTTTGTTTGGCACCATCAGTCATATCATAACATTCTCTAATGAAATCCTTTAAACTAGACATTTTATTTTGTAATGACTGCCAGGAATGGGAGAGTGGAACATCAGCTTCTCCCTCATCTTCTCTCAAAGAGTGAGTGCTCCCAGGCTTGCTGCTGTCGGGCTCAGGCTCAGGTTTGTCATCAGTCAAAGAGATCTTAGTTAAATCAGGAATAGGCTCCTCAGGTTCACCTAATTTGGACCCAGAAGGGCGAGTCTGCCACTTTTTATCATTTACAAAAGATTCTAAAGCAATTTTGACAAAATTATATGGAGCCCAAATTTCTTTGCTTATAATATTTCCCTGCTGATGAAAATGCTTCATATCTGCTTCTATCTCTTCCCATAAGGCTAAATTCAATTGATTCTGAGAGTCAGGTGAAAACCAATAACAACAATTTCTGAAGGTAGCAAATAAGTGGAGGAAAGTGTGAGTTTTGACAGTGATACCCATAGTAGCTAATAAAGTTATTAATAACTGAATATATTCATCCTCTACTACTGAGGAAGAAATTACCCATGATTGATTTAATGTCCCTTTTTAAAAAATTCCTGAATGTCCATTTTTTCTTTAATTCCGGAATGTCCATTTTTCTTTTTCTCCTGTCAAGAGTCTTGAGTACTTACAGCTCAGTGGTAACCGTCTTGATCTCGCCCTTTCCCAGTGTTTCTTACCTTAAGGTCAGTGAACAGAAGTTCCGAGGACAGTTCGACCAGGTCCCAGTCCAGCCATTGATCCTGCTCGCTTAGGCATGCTGATGCTTGTTGAAGCCCAGGTGTCTCCCTGAAGAAGCTGGCCAGGCTATCCTCACAAAGAGCATCCTTATCGCTGCACCAGATGTTACTGTTCTTGGGGCTAACTAGTTGAAGATGCAGAGACAAGCACTGCAGACGAGATGATGAATCTGAAAAGGGAGGTTGAGGCTCACTCTGGCACCCAGAGACCACCTATCATCATTGATTCTCTTATATACTCTAAAACATCCAATAAAAGTTTAAAATATCAAAATGTTAAGGCAGCAAAGTAAGATCATGGAAACTATCATAAAGATTCCAATTCAATACAATTACAGCTGAGCACGTATACAATTGATACAAATTAAGAACATTTTACTTGAGGCTGAATCACAAAGATGCCAGGTTGCCTATTCTGTCAGCCTATTTCCTTGAAACTAAGACCAATAAGTATTGTGTTAATTGGGAGGAAAGAACAAAGTACAACTGCTCAGTGCCTGGACAGGTGTTTAGTCGCCAGCTACAACCTGGCATGGTCCTCCAGCAAATTCCATTCTAAGAATGTTTCTGCTTTTCAGCAGGCCCCAGTCTATTCTCCGAATAAGGGAATTTCCATCTTAGCTCTTCATTCCATGGGGCCAAACTGCCATGTCTGAGTGTGGGGGGCTATACCCCTTCAGGAGCAAACAAAGAGAGGAAATAAAAAGGAAAATATATTTCTTGGAGGAGGGGATGGATACCCCTTTGGGATGAATTTTGTACCTGAAGTTTGCTTTCTTGGAGTTGCGGCCTGCCTCAGCAGAGGTGACCTGCAGTTAATACTCTTTTTTCTCAGCTTGGCTCCCAGGCTTCAGCTTAATTGGGTACTTTCTAGACAGTATCCTTCCCTCTGGATGGGAGGTTCTGTCCAAGGCTGGCTCCAGTTGGCCATCTTGCCTCTCCCCCCCCCATCATCTCCCTTTAAACCTTCTGAAAGAAAAACAATTTTCAACCCAGAATTCTCTATCCTACTAAACTAAACTTCAAAATTTATGGAGACATCAAATCTTTTGCTAATATGCAAACACTGATGAAATTCACCACAATAAGACTTCTGCAGCAAACACTTAGACATATTCTACACACTGACCATCCGAATGGACCACCAGCAAAGTAAATATCCAGAAAATAGAGGTCAAAACTCAGCTTCCAGGTTGGCACCTGTGGCTCAAAGGAGTAGGGCACCAGCCCCATATACTGGAGGTGGCGGGTTAAAACCCAGCCCTGGCCAAAAACCGCCAAACAACAACAACAAAAAGTCAGCTTCCAGGGTGGTGTCTGTGGCTCAAAGGAGTAGGGCACCAGCCCCATATGCTGGAGGTGGTGGTTTCAAACCCAGCCCTGGCCAAAAACTGCAAAACAAAACAAAACAAAAACTCAGCTTCCACAGTGACACAAAGGATAAAAATATGCAATGGACATTCAGAAATTAAGAATAATAGAACTCCATCACACTTATCAATTATGTCAATTAATGTTAATGGCTTGAATGCTCCACTGAAGAGGCACAGTCTGGCTGATTGGATAAAAAAAGCATGAGCCATCCATATGTTGTCTCCAGGAAATTCAACTAACCTTGAAGGACAAATTAAGACTCAGGGTTAAGGGATGGAAAACAGTATTTCAAGCAAACAGAAAACAGAAGAAAGAAGGGTTTCTAATCTTATTTTCAGATACCAGTGTATTTAAAGCAACTAAAGAAAGAAAAAGATGGTCACTTCATACTGTTGAAGGGAGCAATACAATGAAAGGACATTTCAATTCTAAATATTTATGCATCCAACTTAAATGCTCCAAGGTTTATGAAAAAGACCATTATTGGTCTGAGCAATATGATACCCCATAAAGCCATAATAGCCAGGGACTTTAATACCCCTCTGACAGAAGTGAACAGATCCTCTAAACAGAAGGTAAGCAAAAATACAAAGGGCACAAACGTGACCTTAGAACAAATAGGTTTAATAGACATATACAGAACATACCATTCCAAAGCTAAGGAATATACATTCTTCTCATCAGCCCATGGAATATGTTCTGAAATAGGTCATACCCTCTGATACATATCAAACCTCAACAAAATTAAAAGAATTAAAATTATATCCTGTATATTCTTTAGACCACAAATTAATAAAAGTGGAACTCAATTCCAAAAAAAAATGTAAATTGCCAGACAAAAAAAGCATGGAAATTAAACAATCTTGTGCTGAGTGACAGTTGGGTCAAGGAAGAGATAAAGGAGGAAATAGTTAAGTTCCTGAAACATAACAACAATGAAGCTGTAAGCTACCAAAATCAGTGGGATACTGCAAAACCAGACTTGAGAGGGAAATTTATCACAGTAGATTCCTACATGTGAAAAACAGATGAATCCTTTTAAGAAAATGGAAAACCAAGAACAATCTAATTATAAACCTAGTAGAAGAAATGAAATAACCAAAACTGAATCAGCAATTAATGAAATTGAAAACAAAGAATCGTTTAAAAAGTTGGTGCTTCTAAAAAATGAACAAAATTGATCAACCTTTGGGTATATTAACTAGAAACAGAAAAATAAATCTCTAATAATCTTAATCAGAAATGATAAAGGAGAACTAACAACAAATAGCAAAGAGATACAAGAGATTATCTCTGAATACTATAAGTAACTATGTGCCAACAGCACCTAGTGCTAAGCGGGTAGGGTGCTGGTCACATACTCTTAGGCTGGCAGGTTCAAACCTGGCCTGGGCCAGCTAAAACAGCAATGACAACTGCAACAACAAGGACAAAAATATCCAGATATTTTGGCGGGTCCTTGTAGTCCCAGCTACTTGGGAGGCTGAGGCAAGAGAATTGCTTAAGCCCAAGAGTTTGAGGTTACTATGAGCTGTGATGTCATGGAATTCTACCCAGGGTGACAGCTTGAGACTCTGATGCCCCCCAAAAAAAGAAAGAAAGAAAGAAAGAAAAGAAACTATGTGTCCAGAAATTTGACAATGTGGAGAAAATGGAACAATACCTGAAATCACATCCTTTACCTAGACTTTATCAAGAAGAAATAGAACTCTTGAACAGACCAATATCAAGCATCGAATTGAAAGAAACAATAAAAAAATCTTCCAACAAATATATGTCCTGGACTAGATGGTTTAACACCAGAAGTATATCAAATTTTCAAAGAAGAGCTTATACTCACACTGCAGAAATTATTCCAAAAAGTTTAGAAGGAAAAAATCTTCACCAATCCATTCTATGAAGCAAACATCACCTTAATACCAAAACTAGGAAAAGACCCAAGTAAAAAAAGAGAACTTCAGACCAATTTCATTAATAAATATAGATGCAAAAATTCTCAATAAAATATTAGCCAATACATTACAGATATACATTAAAAAATTTATACAACACATTCAAGAAGGTTTAATCCATGGTATGCAAGTCTGGTTAAACATATAGACATCTATAAATGTAATTCACCATATAAACAGAAGCAAAAGCAAAGATCCAATGATTCTCTCAATAGACGCAGAAATGCATTTGATAAAATTCAACATCCTTTTCTTTCTTTCTTTCTTTTTTTTTTTGAGACAGAGCCTCAAGCTTTCCCCCTGGATAGAGTGCTGTGGCATCATAGCTCACAGCAACCTCCAACTCCTGGGCTCAAGCGAGTCTACTGCCTTAGCCTCCCAAGAAGCTGGGACCATGCGTGTCCGCCACAACGCCCTGCTATTTTTTGGTTGTAGCCGTCATTGTTGTTTGGCGGGTCCAGGCTGGATTTAAACCTGCCACCTTGGGTGTACATGGCTGGCGCCTTAGCCACTTGAGCCACAGGTGCCGAGCCTCAACATCCTTTTCTAACAAGAAAACTTAAGAATATAGACCAGGGTGACACATTTATTAAACTGTTTGAAGCTATATACAACAAACCCACAACTAATAACATACTGAGTGGATTGAAACTGAAAGGTTTTCTGCTTAGAACTGGAACCAGGCAAGGATGTCCTCAATTGCCACTACTATTCAATGGAGTATTGGAAGTTCTAGCCAATGCAATCAGGCAAGAGATGGCAATAACGGTCATCCAAATGGAGGCAGAGGAGGTCACACTCTGACTCATTTCCGATGATGTTATATTTAGAGAACACAAAAGACTCAACCACAAGACTCCCGGGAATTATAAAAAAATACAGTAATGTTTGAGGATATAAAATAATGTCCACAAGTCAGTATTCTTATATATGCCAACAACAGCCAAGTTGAGAATCTAATCAATGACAAAATTTCTGCAAAGTAGCTTCAAAGAAAATGAAATATCTAAAAATATGCCTAGCAAAACAGGTGAAGGGCCTCTACAAAGAAAATCATGAAATCCTACGAAAAGAAACAGCAGAAGATATTAACAAATGGAAAAATATACCATGCTCATGGATGAGAAGAACCAACAATGTTAAAATGTCTATACTTGCCAATGCAATCTACAGATTCAATGCAATCTCCATTAAAATGCCAACATCATACTGTGAAGATTTAGAAAAAAATAGTTCCTCATTTCGTATGGAAGCAGGAAAAAAAAACATATAGCCAAGACAATTCTTAGTAAGAAAAACAAAGCTAGGGGCATTGCCCTACCAGACTTTAGGCTATATTACAGGTCCATAGTGATCAAAACATCTACATTCACTTGATCTTTGATGAACCAAACAAGAGCACACACTGGGGAAAAGACTCCCTATTCAATAAATGGTACTGGGAGAACTAGATAACCACATGTACAAGAGTGAACCTGGACCTGTATCTTTAAACACTTACAAAAAATAGATTCATGATGGATAAAAAATTTAAATTTAAGGCAGGAAACAACAAAAATCCTAGAAGATAGTGTGGAGAAAACACTTGAAAATATCAGCCTGGAGAAAGATTTTATGAAGAAGGCTTCTGTGGCTATTGCAAAAACAAAATAAATAAATTGGAATTAATTACACTGAAACCTTCTGTAAATAAAGCTAAGGAGATAACAACCAAAGCAAATAGATAACGTTCAGAATGGAAAAAGATATTAGTATATTATGAATTGCACAAAGGCTTGATAATTGGTATCTACTCAAATTCATCTACACAAAAGGACTCAACAATCCCTTATATTACTGGGAAAAAGACAAGAATAGAGCCTTCTCTAAAGAAGGACAGATGAATGGCTAACAAACATGAAAAAAATGCTCATCACTTCTAATCATCAGAGAAATTCAAATCAAAACAACCTGGAGATATCATATAACCCCTGTAAGATTAGCCCACATCACAAAATCTCAAAGCTGCAGATGCTGGTGTTGATGTGGAGAGAGGGGAACACTTTTCCACTATTCATGAAATACAAACTGATACAGCCTCATTGGAAAAAAGTATGGAGAAACCTCAAAGAACTCAAATTAGACCTCCCATTTGACGCTGCAATCCCACTACTAGGTATCTACCTAGAAGAAAAAAAATCATTTTATTGTAAGGTCATATGCACTGAATTGTTTATCACAGCTCAATTTACAAACATCAAGCAGTGTAAACAACCTAAATGCCCATCAATTCAGGAAGGGATTAACAAATTGTGGTACAGGATGCCATGGAATACTATCCAGCTATTAAAAATATGGTGACTTCTCATCTTTTGTATTATCATTAATTGAGTTGAAACACATTCTTCCTAGTAAAGTATCCCAAAAATGGAAAAGCAATTTTCCAAAGTACTCACTACCAATATGAAGGCAGTAAATGATCTAATGCATGCCCACATGGGAGAAAAAAAACTCATTTTATTTCAAGCTGAGGGGAGGAGCAATTAGGAAGGAGGAGGGGGTGGGTTGCTCTCACTCTATGGGCATGGGGGGGTTGACACCACTTTTGTGTGTGGGACATAACCACAAGAGGGATTCTATTTAACAAAATAAAATATTTTGACCTTGTTGTTTGTACTCTCAATTAACCTGAAATAAACTTACTTCTCAATTAAAAAAAAAACTGAAACACACAAACCAAATATATTATGTCTTCACAAAATACATCTAACTTCCAAGGACCAAATAGGACTCGGGATGAAGGGTTGGAAAACCATATTTCAGACAAATGGAAATTGGAAAAAAGTAGGAATCACCATTTTATTTGCAGATTTCTTGGTGTCCAAACCATCAAAAGTAAAGAAAGAAAAATTATGGACACTATATACTGGTCAAGGGAACAATACAACAAGAAATCATTTCAATTTTAAATATCTGTGAACCCAACTTAGATACTTCAAAATAAATAAAACATACCCTAACCAATCTAAGCAATATGATATCCTCTAACACCTTAGTAACTGGTTAGTTTAACACCTTTCTTACAGAAGTGGACAAATCCTCCAAGCAGAAAGTAAACAAAGAAGCAATGGACTTAAACAAGACTTTAGAAAAAAAAATGGGTTTAACAGACATATACAGAACTTTTTACCCCAATAAAATTGAGCATATGTTCTTCTCATCAGCCCCATGCATCGGTCTGTATAATTGATCATATCTTAGTACACAAATCAAATCTCAATATAAAAGAATAAAAAAAATACCTTATATCTATTTGGACCATAATGGAATAAAAGTAGAACTCAACTCCAACAGAAATATTCACCCTCACACAAATTCATGAAAAGTAAACAACCTTATGCTGAGCAACACCTGGGTCAAGGTGGAGATAAACAAAGTAACCATTTTGTTTCTTGAACAAAGTGACAATGTACTCAATAGTAATATGAAAATATATATATAAATTATATATCCACATAAGAGAAAAACTCAGTTAAACACAAGGGGATGGAGGAATAGAAGGGAAGATGGGAGAAGGGTAAGCTCTTACCTAATGGGCACAATGTAAAGGTATACAACACACCCTTGGGTGAAGGGCTCAACCACAACTTGGACTACCTAACAAATGCAAACAATGTAACCTAATCTTTTCTATCCTCATATTAATCTGAAACAAAAATGTATTAGTGTAAAAATTGAGAGAATCAATATGGAAGTATTTTATACAAAAAAATTGATGTAGGAAATGATTAATATCTTTAAATCTCAGGTCATAATTTTCTCCCTAAAATCTTTTTATAAGTATAGATAGTTACTATAAATGCACAATAAAAAATCCTGTCCAAAAAATATAGCTTTGCTTTATTTTGATTACTTAAAAGACCATGTTACACAAAATGCAGAAGCAAATATAGTGGACTTAAAAACCCAACTTTCTGTGATACTTGGTGGGCTACGCAGTCCACTGCAACTTCTTGATGTGTTATTAAACAAATTCTTGAAGGCTCTAAGGAAGAAAAGAATGGATGTTGTAGACGTAGTCAGCTGGTAATGATTTAACACCTACAGGTAGAATCAAGAATGCATCCATTTGCTCAGGTTGGTGATTGGATCCTAAGATCCTGGAACAGTGAAGAAGGAAGTGGTTGTGAAATCATTAAAAAATGCAGCATCAGCAATGCTACGAATGGAACTGAGGACAATGTATTTTACTGGGATGAGGAAATTGACTCCTCAGTAGACACTAGTAATATAGAAATTGAGGAAGACAATACTCCTTATACTGACAGCGATAAAGAGCTCCTCACCTTCTATGATGTGTAAATATCATAAATTTATTATAAGTACATACAATTTCTTCTATCTTGTATCTGTTAATGTGTTTTGTAATAATATGTTATATACTACTTTTTCGTACCATAATACATTAAAAATGCTAAAAAAATCCTTTAAAATATAAAAAGCAAGTACCTAAATATAAACAAATAAAAAGTTGAATTTAAAACCAAGTCAAAACATTTTTGTCCTGTAAGTTTGGACCCAAAGCATGGGTGTGCAATATATAGGGAGTGCAATATACACGCCAAATATGGTATTAGCATTTCTACCGAGATCCAGAAGAAATTTCAAAGGCACTTCTTCTTATACTAATACATCTTCCTTACTAAAGGGCTAAATCATTCTCCCTTTCTGGACATTTTAAGCATGCATTGAAGATGATAATTGCAACTTTTATTAATATTTTCTAAGAAGATCTAGAAAGAACATTTCTGACTCTGGCAGGAGACACTTGACCCTTGAATGAAGATGAAGGTAAAATCTGGAGGATGATCCTGAGAAGAGGATAGAAGAGCATGGGATATCTCTAACTGTTATTCAGAATGAGTCTGGAGCATTTCCTGATCCTCTTTTTTTTTTCTTTTTTTATTATTAAACCATAGCTGTGTATATTTATGCAATCATTGGGTACAATGTGCTGGTTTTATATACAATTTGCTGATCCTCTTCTAAGCTTCAAGATGTACAGAACCTTCCCCAAGCTCCAGAAAAATGTGCACAGTTAGTGTCAAGACACAGATACTCCAGTGTGCCTTTATTCTATTTCTGAAAGGATTAAAGTTCTCTATACCACTTTCCCGAAGCACTCTAATGTGAAACACAGGTGGTACCAGGCCTCATGCAGTCTGTGCATTTGTGTATGTGCATTTTCATAAGTGTGTGTATCTCTGTGTGTGCACATGCCTTCCCCTGCCATGAATGGTGATTGGCCCCCTTTATCTGGAGCTCCCCTGCCATGGATGTTGGTAAAACCACCTTTACCTGGAGCTTCTATTCTGGATATAAACAAGAGAAACAGAATGATGCCAAGAGAAGAAAACATGCCAAGAGATAAAAAAGCTGCCAAGGCCACACCAATTGTTTAAGTTGTATTAGCAATTCTAAGCAGAAATCAAAGCCCTAGAATGATAGCAGCAAAAGATGCATGGATCCATAGGGACTTTTCATAGGCAAGTAAGGTCTCAGGGGAGAGAAGAACCTTCTTTAATGCATGTAGTTTCATGGATGCTATCTTAGTCTGTTTGGACTGCTGAAAAAAAATATTTTAAACTAAGTGGCTTGTAAATGAAATAAATTTATTTTTCATAGTTATGGAGGCTGAGAAGTTCAACATCAAGGTACCAGTAGAACTGGTGCCTCACAGTTGTCTGGTGAGGGCCTACTCTATTTCATTAAGTACCCCGTTCACTGTGTTCTCATATGATGGAAGGGTCAAAGGTTCTCTCACAGGCCACATTTATAAGGATACTACTCCCATTGATTAGTGTTCTGCCCTCATGACCTAATCACCTTTCAAATCCTCACCTCACAAGATATTGGTGACCAGGATTCAATACTTGAATTTAGGGAGACACAAACATTCTGACTAGAGCAGGTGGCAAGGGCTTTCCCTTGCTGCCAATGAGTCTCTTGAGAAGTGGGTTGTTATTGTATGCTCTTCCTAGGAGAGGAAACTTAGCTATGATAAATTTTCAAGAGGAAGGATTAGAGATCCACTTTAAAGTCTTTCCTCTTCCAGATATGAAGAATGCTCCTACATCAGGAACAGGGACCACAACTCATGATGGGAAGTATATTAAAATTCACAACACCCAAAGAAAGTACAATCTCAGGATAGAGGTATGCATTAGTCAGGGTTCTCCAGAAAAACAGACCAATACATATGAATTGGTTCACTTTGATTATAAGGGCTGAGAAATTCCACTGTGTGTCATTTGTGAGCTGGAATCCCAGGAAAGCTTATGGCATAATTCAGTCTGCATCTGAAGCCTGAAAACCAGGAGAGCTAATGGTGTAAATCCCAGTCTGAGAGCGAGAGAAGATAAGATGAGATGAGATATTTTAGTTCAGTCAATTAGATAAGGGGATTGGGGAGGAGAGAATATACCTCCTTTCTCTGCCCTTTGTTCCATTTCACTTCTCAATAGATTGGGTCAAGCCCACCAACATTGGGAAAGACTATCCACTGAATACACCATTCAAATTCTAATCTCATCTGGATCACCCTCACAGATATGCCCCAGTAACAGTGTTTATTCTGAAACCCCTCATACCCCAGTCAACAGTTAAGTTGACACATAAAATTAACCATCAAAGGGTATGAAAGCAGAGAGACATCCTTGAGATAAAAACTAGCAAAAGTCAACTCATAGTAGATAAATCTAGCTGACTATGGAACTGATCAAGCCAGAAACCAGAGAGCGTATGTACAAATGTCTACTGGCAGGACCTCTGTGTTTCTCAATTCAGATAGATAATATAAGTCTAAAAAGGTATCACTCACTCATTCACAGCTGAAGAAACAAATGTTCTGGAATGGAAATGAGAAAATTGAGAGCCCTAGAGTTTGTATGCCAGCTTTGCTCTTAATTTACCACATAATCTTGAGAAAATTCTTCTTATTCAGTGGAGCTCAGTTTCCTTATCTCTAATATAAAAAGGCCAGACCAGGAGATCTCTAAGTAACTTCTAGCTGGAAAACTTGATGATTCCAATTAAATATGGTGTAATTTGTCAGAGATAGTTGTTCTGTTATCTTAAAAACATGTATGGAGAGGTATAAAGGTTGGAGAAGGGGTAGGAATGTAGTTTTACAATTTCTAAGGTGCAAGTATGACTCTGATACTCAGAGAAAAACTTGAACAATAGTTTCCTTGAATTAAGACGAACATATGATATGACTTGGATGTTTAGGCCCTCCAAAGCTCATGAATCTGATGCTGAGATTAGATTACCAGTTTTGAATGTGGCATCTGGTAAGGGTTGTCTGGGTCATGAGGGTGGATCCATCATAAATGGCTTGGTGCCTTCTCTGCTATAGAGTGAGTTCTCACTTCATTAGTTTACATGAGTGCTAGTTATTTAGAAGAGCCTGGCACCACCTCCTCCCTTTCTTGCTCTCACTCTCATTATGTGACATGACTGCTCTGTTTTCACCTTCCACCCTGACTGGAAGCTCCCCAAAGTCCTCACCAGAAGCAGATGCTGGTATCATGCTTCTTGAACTGCAGAATCATAAGGCAAATAAAGCACATTTTAAATAAATTACCCAGGTTCAGGCATTTCCTTTATAACAATGCAAATGGACTAACACAAAATCCTTGAAAAACATTGAACCCCCTTTGTCCTAATTCTCTGATGACCAAGAAACCTCCTGAGGATAAATTCAGCTTTTGAAATAAACTGCCCTATCAGGAGAGAAGGCTCTTGATTGAATGGTGGTGTAGGTGATCTGATCAACTGTTTCCAGAACTAATTAACAATTTGAGAGGTGATCTTTTTAACATGACGTCCTGAAGATTTCAGTTAATGGGGACTTGTGCTTCTCAGCCTGAGTGTTTCAAGAGAGGTCAGTAAAATTCCATTTGTAGTTCTACAAAACTAAGATCCAATCTCTACATTCATAACGAACCCTCCAAGGCCCAGATCCTCTATCGAATCCAGTTCCCCCATAGAGCAGCAGCCAGAACCTCATTCTCTTTGACATCTTTGGGACACCACCATATTCTCCTTATCAGCCAACCTATGGAATGAGAGAACATGATCCAATCTGTGCTACATGTGTCTTCCATCACACAAATGTGATGAGATAAGGCCCTAGGCACTGTAGCATGCTGCATGGAGGACTCAAGTGAGAACTACCTTATTTAAGCATACCTATGATATGGCAGCTGTTTATATATCAGGCAACCCAGGCCAGAGAAGAGAACGCTAGTCTGAAGATTTAAAAGGGAAGGCTTTAGTTTGGCTCCTTGAAAGGCTTTTTCTTTCGTAGTCTAGCATGTGCTCCCCTTCTCACTGATGGGAGGAGAGAAACAAATGTCAGGGGAAAGAGGTCATTTTGAGGAGCCTTTGTGTGGGACCAGATGACTTCTAAAATTGTGAAGCAAAAGCTATTTTATTTCATAAAGGTGAAGGTGGAGCCATTGGGTTACGAAATCATTTTTTACTCCCCTAATTCTCCTCCAAACTCTTTGACTTCTCCTAGTGGCAGAAAAACCTGAGTTAGGATCCCAGTGCTGTTACTCATTAGTTCTGTTGCTTTAGACAAGTAGGTTTACCTTTCTCCCACTTCAAACCCTCCAACAGTTTTCAAATCCACAGAATAAAATCAGAAGTCCTTAAAATGGTTCACATAGATGATACATGATTCTTGTTTCTCTGACCTCATCTTTTCCTCTTTCCCTCTTGCTGACTCCACTTCAGGCACACTGGCTTTCTTGCTTCTTGGAACACACAACTCCCCTCGGGCCTTTGAACTTATTGGTTTCCCTTGCACTGACCACTCTGCTCTCAGATATTGAATGGCTTACTCCTTCACTTCTTTCAGGTTGTTATTAAAATAATGTTTTATCAGAAAAGTCCTTCCTGACCACTCATTCAGACAGTACCTCCTTATTTTTCCCAATCCACTCACCTGGTTTTATTTTGCTTCATAGTATTTATCCTTGACTTAAAAAAATCTTCTCCCATTTGTTTATTATTCTATCTTCTAGAGAACTGTTTCTTAAAATTGTTGAATCTACTGTAACTGGCACAGAATAGATGCTCAAATACGTGTAATGAGCATATATATGAAGGAATGAATGCAATCTCCAAGAACTATTGTAAGCTTCCTGTGAGGTAATGTACATGACAGTATTTTATAAATAGTAGTGCATGAATGCTGTTTTATAATCATATGGTACTCTACCCGTGCAGATGCTCAAGTCTTTGGACCTTGACTCATTTAGGAAATTCATTGTCTTGCATATTTCATATCTTTCCTCAAGCTACATCTGAAATTCCTGCCCATGAATGCTCAGAGGACATGTCTACTTGTGCACATGCACACACACACACACACACACACACACACACACACACACACACATCTCAAACCAAACTTATCTAAAATGTGTACCTCCATCTTTTCCTGCCTTCTTACAAAGAAACCAGCTCCATCATGCCTTTATCCCTATTTATGCTCATACCATCCCATCATCAAACTTTCCCATTTTAATCTCCTCTGTCTTCTATAATCAATTAATATGTATTACAAAGTCTTCTTTTGGTCCTTCAGATTCCTTCTCTTTCCTTTTCCCAAGCCCAGGCTCTTCTACTTTCTAGTATGGGTTACTAACACAATATCACACCTAATTTCTCTGTCTCCAGAACTTCCACCTGAGGCTGTAAGATTAAATCTCCCTAAGAACAAGCATTTTTATCTTTCATAACCAGAATCTTCTCCCTTGTGAGGAGGAACTGTCATCAAAAACGCAGAAGAGGGGTGGGGTGGAGCAAGATGGTGAATTAGAGACATTTTACTAATAGTCACTCATGACAAAATATAGGAGAGGACTCCAGACACCACTGGCTTGGAGAACCTACCAATAAACATCACTCGAGTGGCACAGTGAAGTAGTAGGAGACTCGAGGAGCCAACATGGAGGTATGGGACTGAGAAAGACCAGCACAGAAAGCAAGTTCCTGGGAATGGGCAAGACCAGCCAGTCCAACGAGCAAAGGACTAGGGACAAGAAGGGGTTGAGTTTTTAAATTTTGGACCAAGGTGATTGCTAAAGCTGCCTTGGAGAGGGAATTAAGAAAGCCACTGGACTTGAACAGCATGTGCTGGCCAGGATTGAGAGTCAGGATGGGTTCCTTTGTCACCCTCATGTTTTTTGCCCTTGTAGGTAAGAAGTTGTTTATGCTTGGCTGCTTGCAGAAATTTTTCTTTCATTTTGACTTTGAACAACTGGCTTACAATGTGTCTAGGAGATACTTTGAATTCAGTAATCCTAG
>CAUYTI010142879.1:0-22314 GCA_963575145.1 Galago senegalensis
GCATTTCTTTTTTTTGAGACAGAGCCTCAAGCTGTCCCCCTGGTAGAGTGCCATGGCATCACAGCTCACAGCAACCTCCAACTCCTGGGCTCAAGCAAGTCTCCTGCCTCCGCCTCCCAAGTAGCTGGGACCACAGGTGCCTGCCGCAATGCCTGGCTATTTTTTTTTTTTTTGGTTGCAGTCATCATTGTTGTTTGGCGGGCCTGGGCTGGATTCGAACCCACCTCCTTAGGTATATGTGGCTGGCACCTTAGCCACTTGAGCCACAGGCTCCAAGCCACAAGCCTTCATTTCTAACAAGCCAAGGGATATTGCTGCTGATCCTAGACTACCCCCTGCCTAACGAGAAGCAAGCACACATGGGGGATGAGGTCAGCCCAGCAAGCAGTTTACAGCTAATCTTCAGATACCCCTCCTAATAAATACCCACCAGCACCAGGAGCTTCTCAGAAGTCACACAGCTCCTCCAGTCTCAACTCCAGGGCCTCCCTCTCTGCTCATTACCCCTGGCTTCTCCCTATTCCCAGGCCCCTTGTCTTGTCTCTCAGGCTGCCATTCTTTTTTTTTTTATATTAAATGATAGCTGTATACATTAATGCAAACATGGGGTACAGTGTTGTGTTTTCATATACAATTTGAAATCTTTCATGAAGCTGGTTCACATAGATTTCATGTCATTGGCTTAGTCATTGTGTCAAAACATTTATATTCTAGTTCTAGAAAAGTTCACTTGTACCCTTGTTAGACAGATATATAGGTGATCTTTCCAGTCACCCTCCTGGTTGGCTTTTATACTAATATGGAGAGCTCTTCCAGATAAATCGTTGAGAAAAAAATCAGATACTGGTAAGTATATAAAGTATGCTATCATATATATAAAAGGCAGGGTAAAAATGTATTTTAGCATTCACTTATACTATATGCAAAAAGAAACTAGAAGAATATAGAAAAAAAGCTATTACAATAATAGGGATTAGCTGCTTACATGGTAGAAGGTTTTGGGGAAACTGGACAGATAGGGAAATAGCATGAAAAGGAGGTTTTACATTTTAAATACTGAAATGAAGAGATGAAACACTGGCTTTAAAAGCAGACCAGACTGTCACAGTCTACAAGAAGGCAGTATTGGGTGGCAGTTCCCACCTCTGAAGTGAGAGACCTGGTTAAAAGACCTGACACACAAATTCCTTCTAACTGTATGACATCAGTGGTGCAAACCGCTTACCTTAAACTTCTTCTTCCCTTCCCTAGAAAATGGGGTTAGCGCTAGCACTAGGTCATCAATTTTCTGTGAGGATTCAATGGGATAATTGAGGCACAGCATTACATCTTGCACAGGAACATACCAGTTTGTACCTGCCTCTAAGCTCTCTACAAGGCCCTCGAGTTTGGAGGCACCACATCGCAGAGAACAGCTGGTGCCAAAAAAGTGTTATTTCTCCCTATTAAATTTTTCTTTCTATTAAATTCTTCCATGACACTGATGGATTTCAAGCCAAGGTCAGATGTTCTGCTGTACATATTATAAAGGTACAAAAATTAAACAATTGGAAATCATCAAGGAAATGAAAAAAAAATCCAAGCATAGATTATAGCTCCAATTTAGTAAAAGAACTGGCTTTGCTAGGAGAAGGAGGAGGCACCACACTTTCCTGCCAATATCCACCCCTTTAACAATGCCCGTCTGGCAAGCCCAAGTGATCCAGGAAAAGGCCACCAATAAAATCTTTCCAAGGGTCTGTTGTGGAGCAGGGAGAGAGGAAACGCAGTCAGCTCTTTTTTTCTCCACGGGAAGGGAAGGCTGAACAACTGCACATCAGGAGAGAAGGCAAACAAATTGCCCATTCAAGACAAAATAAGCTGCTCCTGAGGGAGGCAAAACAGCTGCAGCCCAGTCAGCCAGATACAGAGGTGAGGAACCCAAACACAGAGCTGAGTCGGGGGACCTGCCTCTGGGAGGCAGTGATCTTCTGAGCAAGTGGTGGCCACATGCCCTCAGCTCACCCCTGCTGGCCTCAGTCTATGCCCACAAGTGGGAGCCAGCACGCAAGCTTGAACAGATGTGGAGGGAGACCCTGAGTGGAAAGGAAGAAAGCAAAGTAGTGCACCAGCCAAGTGAGGAGCACCTGCCGAGCACCTGTCATGCGGCAGACGCTGAACAGGCACTTGACACAGCTCGACCATTCAGGAGAACATCTTCAGGGGGTGGGTACCATAAAGTCAGCTCTACAGGCGAGGAAGTGGGCTCAATGAGGCAGAGTGATTGTACAAGGCACATGGGCAGAGCGTGGCCAAGCCAGCTGTGGCCAGTGGCCTCAGCTCTCTTCTTCCATCACCTGAGTTTCTCTACACACAGCTCTAGCAGTTCTTCTCTCATCTAAAGCAGAAACCATCCTGCCTAGCCATGGGGGCACCTGACAGCAAATACGAAACAGGTCAAGAGGAACTGATTGGGAAATGAAGGAAGGACCCAACCAAACCTCAATAGGAGGGTAGAAAGACATCTGGAAGCACATGAATTAGCAGAGTGGGATTTCCTTCCCCAGAGGAAAGTGTGGCTGCTGGGGCGGGGGCTGCCTCCAGCTAGAACACACAGGACCTCAGTCCCTTTTGGGGACAATGGACAGCAGAACCCTAACCTGGAACAAACCGGGGCTAGCATTATTTCCAAGGCTGCTGTGATGCCCAGATCCCCCTGATCAGGACCCCAGAGCCTGGTTTACAAATCCATTCTGCAACTGTGCTGAAAACTTGCCCCAGACCCTGACATCTGGAGTAGGGAAGACACTTTTCCTCCCTAGCTTCTGAAATTCCCACCCTGAGCCTCAAGCCTTCTTGTAGTCTTATAATTATTTCCTTTCATGAGGTCTTAATATTTATTAATACGTAATAGCAGCTAACATTTATTGAGCCTTTACTTTTGTGTCAAACATTGTTCTTAGACTTCAAATAAGAACCCTATATGAGGGGGCGGCACCTGTGGCTCATAGAGGTGGGCACTGTACCCATATACCAGGTGTGGCTGGTTCAAGCCCAGCTCTGGCCAAAACTGTAAAAAAAAAAAAAAAAAAAAAAAGAACCCTATGAGGTCAGTAATATGATATCCCAGATGAGGTAATCAGACACAGAGAAGTTAAGACACTTATACAGGTTACACAGCTCATAAGTGGAGAAGGTAGAATTTGCATCCAGGTGATCTGACCCCAGTGCTTGAGCTCTTCTTAACCACAGTAGCCAGCCCCAGGGCACAGGATATGATGGAATGCAAAGAGCAGTCTTGGAAGTCAGGCAGGTAGTGCTACCATTTCCTGCCACTGATCCCTGGGCAACTGTTTAACCCTTTTAACCTCAGAGTCCCAGTTTTGTTCTCTATAAAGAGGTACTTTGTAGAGTTATGTCCAGTACCTAAGACAGAATGGGTTCTCAGTCATGTCTTTTTACCCTTCCCTATTTTACCTCCCTTCCAATTTGATTTGTCTGCCGCACCTGATTAGACATTAGGGCTGCCATTATCCTTGAGCAAAGTGAGGCTTCTTTACAGTCTGTCCAAGTCTACTCTATAATTCTCTTGTGCCTCTCACAGGTGGGACACAGCACCAAGCACTGAGGGGCAAAGAGTTCAGGGACTGAGGCTGCAAGTGGGGAATCCATCTAAAATGGGCACTGGCAGTAAGGTGGAGGGGAGGAGCTGGCTGTGAGACGCAATGTAAGCTGGTTCTCTAGTTTGTCTCCCTCTTGCTGGCCTCCTGCCCAGGCTAATAGGCGGCTTCTAGTTACTTCCTGTTGCAAAGCTTGCACCCTGCAGGGCACCCACTCAGGGCCCCATTTCTCCAGTGAGGGGGGCTCTAGCTCCCAGCTGGCAGGCAGGTAGACATGCTTAGAGTCTTATGAGTGGGCCCACCTTTCCTAACTCTCTGGATATACAGTCAGTAGACTTTGAGCCAGGCCCCAGGTAATAGGGACAAAATGGAAAAGAAAAGATCTGCCCTCAAGGAGCTCACCAGCATGCACTATTTTCCCACTGCCTCTGATGGCCTCCTGCTTAGGGAACACTGGACACACCTTTCCGAAATGTCATCATTTCTCTCTCCCAGAAAAAAAAATTTCTTTTTTTTTTTTTTTTTTTTTTTTTTTTGAGACAGAGCCTCAAGCTGTCCCTCTGGGTAGAGTGCTGTGGCATCACAGCTCACAGGAACCCCCAACTCCTGGGCTCAAGCGAGTCTCCTGCCTCTGCCTCCCAAGTAGCTGGGACCACAGGCGCCCGCCACAAAGCCCGGCTATTTTTTGGTTGCAGCCATCAGTGTTGTTTGGCGGGTCCAGGCTGGGGATTCGAACCCGCCACCTTAGGTGTACATGGCTGGCGCCTTAGCCGGTTGAGCTATAGGCGCCGAGCCAGAAAAAAATATTTCACTAGAATAGTTACACTAACAAGGAATTCTTACCTTCCCCAACAGAAAAGATAAACAAAAGGAATATATATACAGAGGGTGCCCCAAATATACATTTTAAAAAAGGAAAAAACTGTATTAAAACTATAATACTCAATATATACCAATAACATTTGTTATCTTGTATATTGCATTTCTTATAATTGCAGGAATCAAACATGACTTCAATATTAAAATTGCAGGAATCAAACATGACTTCAATATTAAAATTTTAATGCAGTTTTTTCCTTTCTTAAAATGTGTATAGATTTTTTGAGCACTGTGAGTGTGTGTTTGTGTGTTATACACCACGCATTTCACATACATTATCTCACCTAATCTTTACAACAATCCTGCAAAGTAAGGTTATAATCTCCAATAGATACATGAGGGGAAAAAATCAAAGTTCTCATAGAGACAGGGCTAGTCTGAATCTTGGTTGTCTGCCTACAGAGTCCCTGTCTCAGCCTGCTGCTCTGCTGGCTCTGGCCCCCTCCTTTCTCTGGACTTAGTGCTTTCACAAATTTATATTCCCTGCAATCTTCTTATTAATGTTGGTCCCAGAGGAAGCCAACTTCTCCCAGTCCAGTGACAGCAGCGGTAGTAACAATATACTAGACACTAACTTCAACTCTCATTACCTTGTCTTAACTACACCCAGGCTGAAGCAGTTCTGGTATAAAGTATCCGTAGGCAGGTTTGCTGCTACATTTTCTAGCTCCTTATCTCACCCCAGCCCTTTTTACTGCCCAACCCCTTACTGGCTGGTACCCTCCTTCTCTGCTGTCCTTGGTTCAGCCTCTTTGCACATCAGGTTTGGACCTGCAAAGCAGTGCTTCAAACTACTGCCATACCAGGCAGCTGAGCCAATCTAGCGCAATTCCAAAAAGAGTGTGTGAGTCTCTGCTGAGAACCAGCATTGCTCTGGGTGCTGAGACTAGGTAAGAAATAAGAGAGAAACACAGGATTCCTGCCTCTCAGAAGTTCAGAGTCAGAAGCTAGGAGAGAGAAGCAGACAGGAACAAAAATCACTGGCACAAGGCAGGCAATGGTGGGGTTGTAACAAGAGTTCAAAAATATCAGAGCTGGAGGGAATCTCGGTTTCCGGTTTTAACTCCTCCATTTTACAGATGTGGAAACTAAATAACATTCCTAAAGCCCTTACTAGTAGCTAAGCACCATTCTACAGGCTTTAAATAGAACTCAGTTAACCCTCCACCAATCCTATGAGACAGACTCTACTGCCCTCCCCATTTTTAAGATGAAGTAAACGAGCCAAGAAGGGTTAAATCCCTTGTCCCAGTTCACACTGCCAGTAAGTGGAAGTCTGAATTGAACTCAGGCAGTCTGGCCCTACACCTGGTCTCTTTAATATACTGTGGGATGGAGACTGAGACTCCATGTGGAAGTAGTGAGAAGGCTTCCTGAATGAATTACTCATAGGTTGAATTATGAAAACACTGAACATCGATTATCTGGAGTCAGCTAAGAGGAAGCCTCTATTAACCAGAGATTTGGGTCCAACTGGAAGTTCCCAAGTGTCACTAAAACAAGGCAGTGAGGACAGGCCTTGTATTTCCAAAGAAACAGCCAAACCAGTAGGGAAGAATTTGGTATAAGGGATTCATTCAAAGAGCAGTCCAATCCACTCCCCCTTTTTACATCTGGCTTTTTACACATGATGCCCCCAGCCCGTGAGTTAAAATCCTTCAATGCCACTCTCTAAAGCAGGGAGGCCATTGCAGCCATCTTAAAAAGACGCTCAAGGATATGGACTAAAATTTTTAGAAAAGGCACTTCTAAAAAACCTTTGGCCAACCAAACACTTCCACGTCCTCAAATCCCTCCCAACACATATACACGCACACATGCACCCTGGCTTTTGGTTAACTAAGAGTCTTCTCCAATTCTGCCACATGAAATACACAATAAATATAGTCACCAGTATAAAAATCACTTACCAATTACTGCCAAATTATGCTCTGAGCCACAAGAGACCTGCAGAACCAAAGAAAATAGTTATATTAGAGAAAGAAAATATATAGATGTTTTAGCCAGCACATTTTAAGATCATAGTTATTGTCTAATGACACTAACATCCATTTTTGGCAAATTTTAGGAAGGAAGTTGAAATGAGTACCACATACAAAGATTAAGACTATAATTATAACACATTCACAGCCATGTGTACATAAAAAGAGAAAATGAGAGCAGAACTGAAAGGAAATACACCAAGATATTAAAGAAGTCGGATTTAGCCAATAAGACCATGAATTTTTTTAATCCTTTCTTATTTCTACTTTTTGTATTTTTCAAACTTTCTATAATGAGCATATGTTACTTTAAAAATGGAAAGATAACAGTTTCTGAAAACTAAAAGACCATCACTCTCATCTGGGCTGATAAAATTGGCAAAGAATTCAGTAGAAATAGAGTGGTCTGTGGAGACATGCTTGACTTCCCCTCATCTGTCCCCTGTCTGAACTTTCACCCACCAGCCACACAAACTCTCTGCAGTTCTTTGAACATATCGCGTTTTCTCACACTTCTAGGCCTTTGCACATGCTTGTTCCTCTCCTGCCTACCTAATACATCTCTACTTATCCTTTAAAATCTCACAGCCATCTATTGAGATGCCCTTGCTGTTATTTCTAGGCAGACTCAGGCACTCCTGTCATTATGTCATATGTTCTGCATTGTTGCAGCCATCTTATTGCCTGTTAACATTTTTTCCTGTCTTTCACTTAACTGCGTGTATCTTGAGAACAGGGCTGGAGTCTCATTCACCTCTGTATCGCACAGTTGGACTGGACAAGCACTGGGACTCAGTTAACATCTGCTAAGTGAGAGAATGAATGAAAGATGCTCATGGTAGCTCCTGGCAAGAGGAGTTCAGGTACTCTGGAACATTAATGCTGGAAGGGCCCTGGAGATCTCCTACATTAAGAGAAGATGACTGAGGCTTGGGAAGGCTAAAGAACTTACCTCAGGCCCCAGAGGAAACCTGTGCCAAAACTAAGACTAGAACCACCATTCTGTCCTCTACCTCTACGAGTCAATTTTTTTTTTTTGCACTTTTTGGCCAAGGCTGGGTTTGAACCCACCACCTCTGTCATATGGAGCCGGCGCCCTACTCCTTGAGCCACAGGCATAGCCCAAGTCAACTTTTTTTTATATGAGTCTGATTAAGTGAGATCATGTGGTACTTATCTTTCTGTGCCTGGCATAATGTCCTCTAGGTTCATCCATGTTGTCACAAATGACTACAGTTAATAACATCTTGCATTCTTTTTTTTTTTTTTGAGACAGAGTCTCAAGTTGTCACCCTGGGTAGAGTGCTGTGGCATCACAGCTCACAGCAACCTCCAACTCCTGGGCTCAAGCGATTCTCCTGCCTCCGCCCCCAAAGTAGCTAGGACCACAGGCACCTACCACAATGCCTGGCTATTTTTTGGTTGCAGCCGTTATTGTTGTTTGGCAGGCCCAGGCTGGATTGGAACCCACCAGCTCAGGTGTATGTGGCTGGCACCTTAGTCACTTGAGCCACAGGTAACCTATGCTCATTACAGAAAGTTTGAAAAATACAAAAAGTAGAAATAAGAAAAGATTTAAATTCATGGTCTTATTGGCTAAATCCAACTTCTTTAATATCTTGGTGTATTTCCTTTCAGTTTTGTTCTCATTTTCTCTTTTTATGTACACATGGCTGTGAACGTGTTGTAATTATAGTCTTAATCTTTGTATGTGGTACAAGTCACCGAGCCAACATCTTACATTCTTAAAAATTACTAAGAGACTGAGTTTTGTTCCCTCACCAAAAAAGTAACAACTATGTGAAATAAGGTATGTTAATTAGCTTGATTTAGCCATTCCACAATACATATATATTCCAAAACATCATGTATACATGATAAATATATACAACTATATCTGTCAGTTAAAAAATAAAATGAGAGCCACTCGGATTCTCCAAATTCTCATACAAGTTCCTTCACTGCTACTTCTCACTCTTTCCCAACGACAACAACTTGGAAGTAATATCCAAATATTCTTAGCACAGGTCTCTGACAGGGTAACAGGCTCAAAAGACACGGGAGCATTGGAAGCCAGTGTGCACACTGGTAGTGAGAAGGAGCAGCAAGGCTTCCTAGGCTTTTTTTCTGTGTAAAAACTGTGCTTCCCAAATCCCAGCTTCCACAAGGAAGAGGGCTACCATACTTATGTGAACTTCCTGACTGCCCAGCAAAAAAGCTCTTGCGTCTTTCACCCACAGTAAATACTTCCAGGTTGTCTAGTCTTTGAGCTCCTTTAAGGCTGGTTCTGGATCTGATTTACCTGTGGGTTCCCACTATGCCACATCCATGGGGCCACATACACAGCATAAGTTCATTATGGGCTTCCTGGCTGTAATGAGCCTGGTTCCCTAGGTATGTTACAGGAAGCTGCTTAAATTGAAGAACTGGAAAAAACCCAGCTGTGTACCAATAGGGGAATGCTTATGTAAATTATAGTAAAGCCATTGGCTGGATTATTACACAACCTTGGAAAATGATGCTCACAATAATAGGAGCATACTCATAATGTCATATAAACTGAAAAATCACACAAAAATTATATATAGAATATGATCTCAACTCTATAATAAAACATGAATAAGAATGACTGAAATATCAAAATATGAACAGTGATTACCTCTGACTGGGGATGAGACTAGCATTGTGAGTATGTTTTTTTTCTTTTTTATATACTTTCTGAATTTTACATGCAATTCTTACCATCAGGAAAAAGGCTATTAAAAATAAGAAAAAATAAATGTAATATGGTTTCTATGACAGAATAAAAATAAACCCACCTGGGTATAAAATATATACATTATGAAACATGGTATGTTTAGAAGTAGCGGAGAGAGGCCGGGCAAGGTGGCTTATGCCTGTATGTAATCCTAGCGTTTGGGAGGCCAAGGTGGGTGGGTTGCCTGAGCTCATGGGTTTGAGACCAGCTGGAGCCAGAGGGAGACCTTGTCTCTAGAAACAGTCAGGCATTGTGGCAGTGCAAGCAGTCCCAGCTACTCAGGAGGCTGAGGCAAGAGAATCGTTTGAACCCAAGAGTTTGAGGTTGCTTTGAGCTATGACACCATGGTATTCTACCAAGGGTGACAAAGTGAGACTCTCAAAAAAAAAGAAGAAGAAGAAGAAGTGGTGGGGAGAAAGAATTTGAAGGAAATGTAACTAAATTGTAAGGGTAGGTGCATCATGGTGGTAGGACTACAAGATATTTTTTCTACCATTCTCTACTTTCCAAATCTTCCTCAACTGTGGCAGTAGCAGCAGTGGTAATAGTGGCAATGGAATTAAAGCTATCATATATGAGAGCTCCCATGTGTTGGGCATCACGCCAAGGCACTTTGTAAACATTATCACATTTTAATCATCACAAAAATCTTTCCAGGTAGATCTGACTTTGCTCATTTTAAACATAAGGAGACCGAGCCTCATACATATTAAATAACTTTCATAGCTAGTTAAGTGGGAGTAGCAAAATAAAACCCAGGTCTGCCTTATCTCCAACCTGACATTTTTTATTGCCATGTCATGTTCTTTGTTTTTTTAAAAAATAAAGTTATTTCATTTTACAAAATGCATAGAGATGGTTTGGCACCAGTAGGTCAGTGGTTAGGGTGCTGGCCACATGCACCAGTCTATCAAGGATGACATAGTGAGAGTGTGTCTCAAAAAAAAAATTTTTTTTTTTTGCTGATGTTGAAAAGAAAAAAAAAAAAAAGCATAGCGAGAAAGAGCCTGCCTTTGACTGCCAGGGTTCACCTTAAGGCTGTGGACTGCAGAGTTGACCGGCCTCAAGGACCAGGAGCTTCCAGAAACAAGCCATTGACAAATTCTAGTATCAGGCTGCAGATGCTACTCTGAATTAATGATTGAGACAGTGATGAACAAATTTTGTCAGGCAAATGTAGAGCTTCAAGCTCAAAGCTCCCGTCTATTTCTTGCTGTCTATGCTTTGGCATCAAGGTCAGGAGACTGAATACCGCAGGCCACAAAATCCCAATGTTATCCTCCTTCAATGAAATTGTATCAATGACCATTTGCTTCATAATGCTCCTGTCAGCATCTACCCACTGCCTGGCCACAGGCAATTTTCTAGAAGACTCTGTCAACAATGGCAGTGTGCTCAGAACAAAGAGATCCAGAGCCAGGAAGCTAGGTGCGTCCTAGGCCCTTTGCTTTCAGGCTCTGAGACCTCTGGCAAGGTATTTGCACCTCAGTCTTCTCTGGTATAAAAAGCAGTGTCTGTCTTGCCTGCCTCACAGAATCTCTAGAGGACAAATGAGACAATCCAAACATGATGGCCATGTGTCCCACCTTCCTTATATACAAATCTGGCCATGTCGTGCCCCTGTACAAAACCCGTCACCGCTTCCCAGCATTTGTAGGGCAAAGCCTAAACTACAAAGTACAGCTCCCAAGGCCCTCATGGGTAGGTCCCTGTTTACATCTCTGGGTTGGTTTCCTCCCTCTGCTACTCATTAGCCCTCAACCCCCCATCCCCAAAGCATATTCCCTTCGTGCCTTTCACATCACATTGTCTTTAAGAACACCATGCAATTTCAGGCCTTTCTGCATATTCTCCTTGACTAGAAGAACTCCCTTCCTCCCACTGTCTGCCAAGGTAAGTCCTTTAAGGTTATTCAAATATCACTTCCTGGTAAAGGCTTCCCTGACTTCTCAAGGCAGAGTCAGCTCCTGTCACAGCACTATGTATCATGGCCCTTAACACACATTTTCTGTCTATTCAGACTGTGCCATGTGATAGCCGCCTTTGTCTCTTAGACATCCAGAAGACTCCTACCCAGTAGTATCTGCCACACAGCCCAGATATAGGTCACAGGGGCCGAGGGGTGGAGCAGTACAAAGAGAAGAGGTTCAGGGAAGGTATATAATCCCAGAGCAAGTGTAAGTAGCAGTGTGAAGAATCTAGTCAACAGGTGTTAGGCCGAGATGCAGAGTGGGGGTAAGAGGGGAAGAGCACTATAAGCACAGAGTGTAGAGATGCCGAGAGCACCAAAAGCACAGCGGGGTTGTTCTAGGAACTCCAGCACAGCAAACAACACAGAAGACCACATCAGAGGGCAGTCCTAGGAACAGAGCCCTACTCTAAAGAAAGCAGGTTCCAGCTCACTGGCTGGGGCTCCAGAGAAGTGAAACACACTTCCCCAAGGGTAAAGGGTGGGAAGCAAGGTGACTGTTTCAGTGCTGCCACAGCCTGAGGAATCAGAGCTGCAGAAAACAACTTCAAAACCCCACTGCCAATAAGATAAGATCTTCCACCCACCAGGGTGGACTCCATCAGCTCTTGTAAGGGAAGTCAGAACTCCCCTGGGGGGCTAGATTTTATGAAATACAGCTAGACCCAGGCAAGAAGTAGTTGATAATAGATGCCTAGCACATATGTGCTGAATGCACTAGGGGATTGAACAAATGAATAATTGAATGAATCAGAAAAAAAGATAATGTGAAAATATTTTTCAGTTGTTGCACGTGACTACTTTAGTTCTCAGCAATACAGCTGCACCATTTGTAAGAAAGCTGACTGACCCTTACAGAGCACTTATGGCCAGGCACCAGGTAACTGCTTTGCTTCTGTTATCTCATTTAAACTTATTCAAAACCTAAGTGATTCTTCTGTTACAATCAATCACTTTTACAAATGAAGGGACTGAGGTTCAGAGAGGAAATGTCTTCTAGCTAGCAAAGGTGTAGGATTCTATGATCCTTCAGATTCAAGATTTCCATCCTCCCAATAGTTTTAGCCCTTCCATTTCCTATACAGGATGTAAACAAACCACCCACCCAGTTTTTTACATCTGGCAAACTCTGTGCTAATTATACTACTTAAGAAATCTTAAACTGAAAGAACCCTAGATTTACAGAGTTTAAGCAACATTTTGGCTGGGGCTAGGAGCACCCACCTCTGAACTGATCAAGAAGCTGTTCTGGGGCTGTTTCACAGAGGACTGGCTGTAAAATGGCAACAATTGTCTCCTGCCCTCCTCATGGGAGCTATCACTTTGCAGGAGAACTCCACCAAACTGTTCAAATTGGAACATTCTAAACAGGGGGAAATCAGGACACAGAAAAGAGTCGGGTGGGAAAAGAACCCTGGGGAACAATGGAGACTCAGAAGGAAGAAGCACAGGTACCCCAGTCTTAATTGCCACCAGCCAGAGACCACACTCACCTTCCATCCCAGCTGCATCCTAGAGGCCATCCAGCCCGCTTAGAGGCTGGTGGAGGCTGCTGATTGGCTTCTCCCCAGCCAATGGGCCTACGCACAGCAGATGCTATGGTAACAGGGCACACAAGCAGAGGCAAGTGATAGCCAGGTGGGCGGGGCATCGGGCAGGGAGCAAGCTGCAACCCTCTAGGCTCTGCTCAGTGCCATCCTACAATGTAGTCTTTGGTCCGCAGACCCACCACAGGGAGAAGCATGTGGGAAGCAACCCCAGGATGGCAGTCCCGGCAGCTGTGCAGCCTGCTTAGCCCAAGTTAACAAACCAAAGGAATGAGTCCCTCAGGGCCACCACTGCTAGAGCTCCACTCAAACCCAGTTGCCATCTGTGTAGAGGTCTGGAGTAACAACCAGGATTTCCAAGCTGTTAGAAAAGCAGGCCTGGGAAGCTGGCTAGTCTCAGAAATTGTCCCAAACAGAGGAGGTAATGACAACACCAGAGGCAGAACAGTTGCTTGCTTCTGGAAACACTATACCTTTAAATCCCTTTGTGAGGGCCAGTATTTTTAACTGAAGCCTAGACATCAAAGTAAGGAAATAAAGAAATAAACAAAAAATAGGACCAGAAGACCAGGAGACTCCATCTGTCCTTCAACTCAAAGTCCAGGGTTGAAGAACTCATTGTCTCTGTAAAGCCAATTCCCTTCTATTAAAGCACATTACATGCTTAAGAAAAATAAAGTTTGAACTAGGTTTTACTATCTCCCCAAACAGAGAGGTTGGGGTGGGAGGGAAGAGAGCTAAGGTTTGGTGCAAGTGCCAAGTATGTGACATTGCAGAATTAAACTTTACCTGAATGACTTGGCATCCTCACAGCTACTCTGCAAAGTGGGAATCCATCCCACTGCTCAACAGGTCAGCAAATCCATTCAGAGGAGTTAAATCTTGGTCCCTGGTCTGCCTTGGTCCTAAGCCTATGCACTTACCCACTATGCAAACTGCTCTCTCTTCTGACACTCATACCAGAGCCCCAATCACAAAGGCCCAAACTCTCTCTTTATATCCCCCATCCTTATATTTAGTCTGTCCCTAAATCCTGTTAATTCTACCTTCCTGATGATTCTCAAATAGATTGTGATTTCCAGCTGATACCATCTGAATTTTAGTTTTCATTTCACCTAGGCTTTTTTTTTTTTTTTGAGACAGTGCCATGTTACCACCCTAGCTCACAGCAACCTCAACGTCCTGGGTTCAAGAGATCCTTCTGCCTTAGCTTCCCAAGTACCTAGGACAATAGGTGCTGGCCATAATGCTGGGCTAATTTTTCTATTTTTAGTAGACATGTGGTCTCGCTCTTCCTCAGGCTAATCTCAAATTCCTGAGCTCAAGCAATCCTCCCACCTTTGTCTCCCAGAGTGCCAGGATTACAGGCGTGAGCCACCAGGCCCATTCATGCCACCTAGAGCCAAGGACTTCAACCTCTCTTCTCACCATGATGTCATATACTGTTTTTTTTTTTTAATTGTCTAAGTCTCTTAACTTTTTACACCACAGTTGATCTTTCAATTCTTTCCTGCATAAATCTTTTAAAACACGAGTCTCTTCTCTGTCTCTGGAAAATCCCTTCTTTCCTCACTTTTGTATCTTATTCACACTGTTTTTCCTTCTCCAAACCATTCTAAATCCAGCCAACCCTACAAAGCCTAGTACAAAACTTTTTTTTTCTTTTTTTCTTTTTTTTGGCAGTTTTTGGCTGGGGCTGGGTTTGACCCCACCGCCTCCGGCATATGGGGCTGGTGCCCTACTCCTTTGAGCCACAGGTGCCGCCCCTAGTACAAAACTTTTTACCTTAAGGAAGCCTCCCATATCTTCTCAGCCCCTATCTGCCTCCTCTCAGTTCTTACCACCTACCTTGGCTATAGCTTGTTTTTATCAAATTTCCTTTGTATTTTTAATAATTTGGGCAAGGGTGTGGGGAATGTCTCCCCAGCCAGGGTGGGTAGTAGAAAGAGCTCTGGATATAGAACCCAAACCCTGGATTATATCCTGGTCCTACCACTTCCTAGCCATGTGACCTTGGGCAAATGTCTTTGCCTCTCTGACCCTCAGTTCCCTCATCTGTGAAATGGAGTACCAACAACCAGGCACATATCCTAAGCCCCTTTCAGACACCTCCCGCACCTTTCTCCACCCCCTGCCCTCTACAGAATAAAATTCACTCTGAGCTTGACTCTTCTACAGATACATTCTCAGGACTTATAAAATACATAATTCAGGATCATCTAAAAGGAGACTGTAAGCATTAGGAACTAGCATAGGTTCACTATGAATAGTTCTTCAGTATAAACAGTTCATTTCCTTTTCTCAACAGAATTACTCTATAGACAGACAAGGAAAGGGCCTGAGTAATGTCTACTGAATTAGAATATAATATGCACAGCAATTAGAATATAACATATACAACTGAAACTAGACAGGTACTTACAATGCTTGCTTTCCCACAGTGCCCTCCCAAGGGGATTTCTTCATCATAAATGGCCATGTTGGTACCATGGGATCCTGCTTCTTAATTGAACTATGGAAGGATGCCTGTACCAAAGGGGGTTAATGCACAGATTGAGCACAGTCTGTGAAGTGGCTAACTGTGAAAATTCAGCTTTAAAAGGGTTCTAGGGAATAAACCCTCTAGGTGGTAACTGGAAGAAATAGGCACGAGGAAAATTAATATATGGGAGAAGAACTACAGGCAGAGGAATTGGAAGCAGCAAGAACAGCAGAGAAGAGCAGGTAAGTCACCAGACTCTGAACTCTAAAGGAAGAAGCAATAGATCCTACTAGGGAGGGTTCAAGAAGATCAACAATTTTGAGCTGCCTTATGTTCTGACTTTCCAGCTGTTCTCTTATGACATATTTGTTTCACCAGTTCCTTACTTACGCTAAAGGAGAAAACAATCCTCACAATAATAAAGTAACCTGAGGATAGCTTTGATCCTTGCAGACTAAAAAGTGCCCCAAAAAGTAGAACACACCTGAATTTCAGTAAAGGCACATCCCTAAATGACTGATACTCTTCAGAATGAAATGGCACTATCTGAGCTGAACAACCCAATTCAAAGAGAGGTAACTAATAGATTCAGGCCAGGAAAACATCCCACAGCAAAAACTTCTAACCTTGCTGTAATAGCCGTGATCGGTTGAAATTAAAAAGACTGCCATTACTAGTGCGGCTGTGGAATAACTGGAACTCCTCCACTGTTGGTGGGAGCATAAATTCAAAACTGCTTTGACAAACTGCTACACAATATCAAAGCTAAAGCTAAATGGGTGTCAGGAGAACCAAGTACCTAAAATAAATTATTGCTTGCTTCCATCAAAGGACATGTACAAAAATGTTCGTAGCAGCTTTAGTTATTTTTCCAATAAAAAAACATGAAATAACACAAATATTCATCATTAGTTTTATGGATAAAGTATAGTCCATAGCTCAATGGGTAGAATGTTGGCCACAAACACCAAAGCTGGTGGATTCGAACCCAGCCCAGGCCAGCTAAAATGACAACTGCAACAAAAAAAATAGCCAGGCGTTGTGGTGGGCGCCTGTAGTCCCAGCTACTTGGGAGGCTGAGGCAAGAGAATCCATAATGCCCAAGAGTTGGAGGTTGGTTGGTGTGAGCTGTGACACCACAGCACTCTACCCAGGGTGACATAGTAAGACTCTGTCTCAAAAAAAAAAAAAAAAAAAGAGAATACTTTATAGCGATGGGGAAAAAAACTAATGACATTCACAACATGATAAATCTTTAAGAATAATACTGAACTAAAGCCAGATACAGAAGAGTAAATATTGTATGGCACTATTTATATGAAACTCAAAAATAGGCAAATTTTATTTCAAATTAGTAATGCAACTATTCTGAAGGATGTAAAAAAAAGAAGAAGAAGAACCAATTACAGTAACTTTTGAACAAAGTGACTAGCTTCTACTTAAAAATCAAAAGAATTGCAAAATAAAAAAACCCACCTTAACTATTTAGTAGTTTCTTTTGTTTCATAGTATATATGTATTGATTCCCAAAGTATTTTGTATATATTTTAGGATGTACAATGGCAATGAGGAAATATATCAATATTGTTGGAAGCCAGAATTTTCACTGTAGATGAAGGACACAGAAACACAGAATTAGGGAAGGTAAAGAGAAACCCTGTGGACACTAGATTAGAATTAAGGGTACCAGCACAGACTTCAGGTTTTATGCACACATACAGGTTGCCTAGAAGCAATGTCACCCCAGAAACAATGAGTTCACTTGGTGCACAGAATTTGTTTTTTAAACACTGCTCAACTAAGACGAATTAGAGATTCTTAGACAAATGGCTGATTCCAAAGTTGGGGTGAGGAAAGAACAATTTGAGCCTGGAACATCTATTTGTACCAGGAGGTGAGGAAGTGATCAAAGAATGATGGGAACAAGTCAAAAGGACACAGGAGCCAGCTTGCAGGGGCTTCCGTTAGCTAAACAAGGAAGAATTTGAGAATCAAAATAAATCCTAACCATAGTAGATTATATCCCATTGAATAAGATAAAAATCCATGATTATGTACTGATAATAAATAGGGGAGCAATAAAAGCTCATCCTTATAATAGGATGCCAAAACTAATAAATATAAAAGGAATAATTGAGCTAGAAAATAATCTTGCAAGCATTACAGTAATAGTTAATTCAGACAAGAATCATTAATGGGTGTTGAAATAACTGGACAATAGTCTAAAGGGAAACAGGATGTTTACAAAGTCTCCAAGTAGCTCTTCAAAGCTTCTTAATTACAAAGGATAAATGGTAACTTTATAGCAAAGAAAGAAGGCAGGACCACCTTTCCCAAATGAGTAGTTCAACATCACTAATAATGGGATAAACTGACATCAGGTCCCTCCTGATATGATGCAGTAAGACAGACAGAACACTACTCACGTAGTATTTCTGCCAAAAGTGCATGAGGAAAAAAATCAGATAAAACCAACTGAGGGACATTATTCAAAACAACTGTACTCTTAAAAAAAATCGATGCCTTAGTAGACAAAGAAAAGCTATTCCAGATTAAAAGAGGCAAAGAGACATGACAACTAAATGTGATACACGATCCTGAATTGGAACCTAGATCAAAGTGAAAATTTGCTGTAAAAGCTATCATCGAGACAACTGGAGAAATATGAAAACGCTCTATAGATGCAGGTAATAGTGTTCTACCAATGCACATTTTTCAGAAAAGAAAGTACACAAATGCACAGAAAAGCAGCAAAATGTTAATGCATGCTGTGCCTGGGAGATAGGATTTGAGGAGTTCTTCATATTATTCTTGCAACTCTTCCACACATTTGAAATCATTTCAAAATAAAAAGGTTTTAAAAATTAAATAAGCAAAGGGAGATAAAATGAAGTTCTTGCAGGTCTTGAAGCCTAGGCTGCAGCAGATCCACAGTCACAGCAGCCTCCGGGGCTAGCTAAGATGTTTTTCAGGGCAAAATATGGGAGGGTTGGTATATTAATGGGGGAAGACAAGTATAGCGACAAACACTATGAAGACAACAAGCAATTTTTTTGGCTGTCAATACACTACCGAAATGAATGGCAAAAACACATTCTGGGATGTGGATGGAAGCATCGTGCCATCTCCATGGCATTGCTGGCTTCACTGTATGACTGATGATCCACCAACAGCAAATCACCTATTGCTCATAAATCTGTTTGGACAAGCCATAAATTGAACGTGAGTGGTACCCCAGAACTATATGTACCTTATTCTACCACTAGAAAGAAGATTCAGGGAGTAGAGCCCACCTTCAATGCCTTATAAGTAAAGACAGTGAAAAACAGATTAAACTTGCGAAACATGAGGCTTTTCATATAATTGCACTTTTATTGCTGACCATTAACGTAATAAAAATTGTTTGACTAAGCAAAAAAAAAATTAAATAAACAAACTTGATCTATGGGGAAAGTTTAGAACAGTGGTTATTTGGGGGTGGGTGTATCTCGGAGGCTTTTTGGAGTGCCTAATTTGGATGATTATATGCGTGTTCAACAGGAAATTTCATTGAGTTGAACACTTAAGACATATGCATTTTACCGTATGTAAGTTATGCTTCAACCAAAACAAACAGATAATGGATAAGCTTTCTTCTTTCTTTCATCCCTGAATAATTCAGTCCCAAAGTCTAAGTGAAAAAGGTGGCCACACCTCAGAGCCCAGATGAGGAAAGTGGCTGATAAGGGGCAGCAGAGGCCCAGTGAGGTTTTAGAGCCTAACTGGACAGCTGTGGCCTGGTGGGGAACTGGTCTGCACGGGACTATAGTACAGTGGGTTGGTTTCATACAGGGGAATGAGCAAATAAATAAATGCATTAAAGATAATGGCTTCTCATTGTCAGAGAAGTGAAATATAATACAAAGAGGGAAATACAGAATGAACCTGCAGTGTTGGTTATAATTAAAGATCTTCATGTGAACTCATTGTTTTCAAGACAGATTAATCAATAGATACAGAGAAATAAATATATATACAAAAAGTAGAGGCATGAATATGCACAAATATACATGTTTTCTAGCTTTGTCCATTGCTGGAAGCAGCGGTCGTCAATGCAATAAGCACACCCAGAGCAGAGATTTTGTTTCTAAATACCATTCTCCATCAAAAAGTTACAGGGCTTCTTGGAGAAATGGCCAATTCTAGGACTGAGGCAGGGAAAGTACAAGATGAAGCTGGAACATCTTATGTCAGAGGGTAAAAAAGTGGACCCAAGAAACCAACTTGACTAAATATGGGACAATTTTAATGTGAAAATAAGTAATAGTACTAATTGAACTATAAACCAGAGACTAAAATAGGAATCCCCTAGAGGTTCTGATAAACTCCAGGCTTGGGCCTTTCCTCTCATGTGAATCTGTGACCTAGAGGGACCCTTATGGTGGTTCACCAAGGGATATGGCTCTCAATAAGGCCCTTCTAAATTTCTCATCAACACGTTGCATAAAGACAGATTTGCTTTTTAAATGCATACAATTTACAATGCTGGGAGAAGCAGCCAGTATACTGGATGAGATGCTCTAGCTCAAATAGATGAACAAACAGAAACAAATAGGTTATAATTTAAAATGTAAATTCATATACTCAGGGGCAAAAAATAAGTTATAGAGATGCAGGATTGGTGAGAAATGACTAAATAGCATTTCTTGTGAAAAAAAAGACCTATATTTGCAAAGTGAGTCAGCGGCGTGACATAGCCTCTCAAAAAATAGAATCCTAAAATACATTATTAGAAATATATTGCCCCCAAAAATGAACTGGTCCTAGTGTCCTCTGTGCTGGTCACACCATACGTTGAGCACTGTGTTCAGTTCTATACTCCCCCCTCACATTTTAAGGTATGGATTTTAGGGGATATCACATTAAAGTTACCAGAAGATGAAACCATCTTGAAATTGTCTGTGCCTGTAGCTCAACCAGCTAAGGCACCAGCCACATACACCTAAGGTGGCAGGTTCTAATCCAGCCCTGGCCCACCAAACAGCAATGACGGCTGTAACCAAAAAATAGCCAGGCGTTGTGGGGGCGCCTGTGGTCCCAGCTACTTGGGAGGCTGAGGAAGGAGACTCTCTTGAGCCCAGGAGTTGGAGGTTGCTGTGAGCTGTAATGCCACGGCACTATAACCAGGGGGACAGCTTGAGGCTCTGTCTCAAAAAAAAAAAAAAAAAAAAAAAAGAAATTGTCATATGATGAGCTACTGAAGGAACAATAGGTGTTTAGCCTGTAAGAAAAAGGAGTATAGGGAGTGGAAAAGGGAGTATAGGAGTACAACTCTTCATATAATCAAAGGATGGTCACATAGGAAACTTGTTCTTCATGGTTCCAGATGGCAAAACAGGGTTATCAACACTCAGTACGATCCAATATGCACAAAAGACCTTTTAACACAGAGCTAATCTAAAATGGAATGGTCTTTCTTAAAAGGTGCTGAGCTCCCGATTATGGGAAGCATTTAAGTACAGGCTAGGTGACTGGCTGTCAGAGGCAATTATCAAAATCCTTTCTATTTCTGAGTTTCTGTGTCTGATCTGCTACTGGCTCTACAGTCTAGACATTTCTTCTGAGCCACAATCCTTTTTGGTCTCCTTCTTTATCTTTTAGGATATTTTTTCCAAAGTGAGCAAAAATTCTGAAAATAAATATTTGCATATTGGTAAATCTTAGAGTAAGACTATGCTCTGAATGGGAGTGAAAATGGAGAAGAAAAGCACACAACTTTTCCAGAATCCCACCCAAGGTCCTAAGAAGTGGAGGCTTACTCTGAATTAGGATCTGTCTGAAAGCAGGAACTATTCTATGAATAGGTATCTCAATAAATCTTACCCACAGGGAAGGCAGGCTAAAGCAAGGTTAGAGCTGTGATTGGTAAAGCGGTATCTGTCATTCGTATTAGGAGAAGAAGACATTTGGTAGTTTGTGGCTTAGACAATGCTCATGTTTCATTAGTGTTTAGACATGATTACAGAGAGGTCTTATTTTTGTCTTCACCCATAATGGTCACAGAGTGGCCTTCTCTGATGTTGATGTTCAGTAAAGTAGTTTACGTTCAATAGGAAAGAATCTAGACCTACCTTAAGAGTGCCAGGCCAGCTCACAGCAACACTAAGACCCACTAGCTAATAATCCAAAGCAAGTTCCCGGATATCAGGGACTGCTTTTTCTCTTTTTCATTTCTATAGCATCTTATTAAAACAGCCCCAGCAGTAGGTTTTATTATGATTTTTTTTTTTTGGCCGTTTTTGGCAGGGGCTGGGTTTGAACCCAACCCCTCCAGTGTACGGGGCAAGCACCCTATTTCTAGGCGCTGCCCTATTATGATTTTTTTTTCTTTAAGATGAGAAAATTGAGGCTTATAACATTAAAAGCCTGGTTCACAGTATGACATGTGTACTCCATCTGACTTTAGGCATGAGGCCTACACTTTATGGGCCTTTGCTTCTTCATTGTGCCTCACATAATTGTGAAGATTGAGATCAAATATGCCAAAGTACCCAACCTTGTTCCTAGCATAGTGTTTTTCAACCTTTTTTTATCTCACAGCACATTTGAACCTATAGTTGAACTTCTGTGGCACACTTAAATTATGTTGATTAAAAAAAAAAAAAGTTAGGGCGGCACCTGTAGCTCAGTGGGTAGGGCGCTGGCCCCATATACCGAGAGTGGTGGGTTCGAACCCAGCCCCGGCCAACTAACAAAAAAAAAAGCCAGGCATTGTGGTGAGTACCTGTAGTCCCAGCTACTCAGGAAGCTGAGGCAAGAGAATCACTTAAGCCCAAGAGCTGGAGGTTGCACACTCAAGGAACCAAAAGTAGACCTACCGTTTGATCCTGCAATTCCTCTGCTAGGTATATACCCAGATGATCAAAAATTATTTTACAACAAAGACATTTGCACCAGAATGTTTATTGCAGCCCAATTCATTTTTTTTTTTTTTTTGAGACAGAGCCTCAAGCTGTCCCCCTGGGTAGAGTGCCGTGGCATTACAGCTCACAGCAACCTCCAACTCTTGGGCTCAAGCAAGTCTCTTGCCTCCGCCTCCCAAGTAGCTGGGACCACAGG
>CAUYTI010142880.1:0-42268 GCA_963575145.1 Galago senegalensis
CACTTTTTTTTTTTTGAGACCGAGCCTCAAGCTGTCCCCCTGGGTAGAGTGCCGTGGCATCACAGCTCACAGCAACCTCCAACTCCTGGGCTCAAGCGAGTCTCCTGCCTCAGCCTCCCAAGTAGCTGGGACTACAGGCGCCCGCCACAATGCCTGGCCATTTTTTTTTTTTTTTGGTTGCAGCCATCATTGTTGTTTGGCAGCCCGGGCTGGGGATTCAAACCTGCCACCTTAGGTGTATGTGGCTGGCGCCTTAGCGGCTTGAGCCCCAGGCGCCGAGCCTCATTAATCACTTTTAACCCGTTCTCAGGGACTCCCATATCTCTGTCATCCTCTTCAACAAAATGCATCATTTAAAGTAACATTTACAGAATCTTTGTGATAGAACAACTCTGCCTTTAATTACTGCTCAATTTTTAACAGCTTCCACCATGATTTCTGTTCAATGTTGAAATTATTCAGAGCAAAATGATCTATTAAAACATGGAAATTCTTCACCTATGGAACATACTGCAAGGTACAGGTCAAATCTGTCAAGTGTAGAACATGGTTTGATGTAAGCACAGCAGATTGTATAAGAAAAATCAACACATTGTACCCCACATATGCATGAATGTATTCATGATCTATGTGTATATGGCTTAATAAAAAAAATAAATAAAACCAAAAGATAAAATAAATAAATAATGATAAAAAGATAAAATAAATAAATTCCACCAAAAAGATCTGCCCTTTTGATGATTCCCACAAAGAACAAAATACTTTTGCAAAGAATATTTTTGCAAGGATATCATCAAAGTTAATTTCAAACAAATTAAACAATTTACACTTGATAAACGGTTCCCTTGTTGATTATTAACCAGTAGAAATTGCTTAAAGCATGCTTCCTCCAGAGGCATGGAGCTATTTCTGTTCCAGAGGACTCCAGGCAAAAAGCCTGGTGCCCTTGGGGTCATGGTCTCATTCACATTAACCATCTGTGTCACCCTTGCCAGGTCATGTTCCCTCTCTGGGCCTCATTGCTGTTTTCTTCCCTAAAACTAGACCAGTTTCTCAAATTTACTCATGTGAAGAAATAATTGGAAGTCCAGGGCTTTTCCTTAAATGCCATATTCTCTGCTGAACACCATAAAATAGCATCCGATTTCATTAGACTCAGTGGAATAGGAATGATTTTAGACTTGGAAAATACTACTTTATTAGGTGATCCCTCTACCAAATCAAAACCAGGAGCACAGAAGTCCATTTAAGAGGAAAGGAAGGAAGAAGGAAAGAAGAAAGAGGCAAAGAAGGCAGCCGGCCACTTGATCAAGAATCTGCAAATCTCATGAAGGCTACGTTAACCAGCTTAGTGAAAATATTTCAGACTGTATATAGAACCAGCACACTGTACCCCATGATTGCATTAATGTACACAGCTATGATTTAATTTTTTTAAAAAAGACTCTGCAAATCACCCTTACAAATGGTAATTCACACTTGCCCATCGCATCTTATTGTCAGCTTCAAACAGCCACTGGTTTTGAAAGAGATGAGAGGAAAACTTTAAAGAAATTCCGCCCATTATCTCCTTGAGAAAAGCCCAGTTTTCAACTGTAAAACCCCTCAATCCTGTTGGCTTTAACCAGTCTAGCATTCTGTGTTTTTGCTGCTCTTAACAAACATCCAGCCTTATTCCATATTTCAGTGTTCTCTTAGAGCCAAAAGAGCTGCCTGTATCATCTAGTCAAATCTCTAATTTTCAGATAAAGCAAGCCCCAGGTCTAGAGCGGTTCCAGGGATTTCCCAAGTTCACTTGGCCAGGTGAGGGTTAGAGCCTGCACTTTCTATCTCTTGGTATACTCAGTATCATTTCACTCTGCGTGCTCATCCGACAATGACTAGCACATGGCCCCAGTGCATGTGTGGTTAATTCTCTGTTGATGTTCTAGCATCATTTATAACTTAATCAATAATTATATCTTTGGCTGGAAATTTGACATTAGAAATTCTCAGGATTCTTGTTTGCTTATAAGATTTTTTTTTTAAGAGATAGTCTCACTCTCTCTCCCAGAGTGGCATACAGTGACATCATCATAGCTCACTGTAGCCTAGAACTCTTGGGCTCAAGTGCTCCTCCTGCCTCAGCCTCCTGAGTAGGGGGGGGACTACAGATACTTGTAACCATGCCGAGCTAATTTTTTTTTAGAGACAACACCTTGCTATGATGCCCAGGCTGGTTTCAAATAATCCTCCCACCTCAGCCTCCAGAATTACTGGGATTACAGGCATGAGCCACATAAGTTAAGATTTAATTCTTTTTAAGGTTTAAGAGATGGAAAAATAAATGTGCAAAGCTGTGAATTTGATAAAGAATTGATGAGGCCACCATTCTGTAAGTATCTCTCTGCGTTTTGTTACCCATGGTGGGTTGCGTTCATTTTTGTTTAATTTGTGAGCTATAATGAGTCTACATGTTTTGTCATTGGCATCAGCATTGAGTCTTCATTTATCTACTGCAGGGAGTCACAGAAGATCCCCAGAGGAAAGTTCTGGTTTTCCATGGGGAGACAACAACCTGTTTCACCCCCTCTAAGAACCCTAAAAGACCTCTGGGACTGAAAACAAAGTGCCTCAGTGGTCCTTTTGTCATTGGGAACACTTCTCTCTGTCGGTAGCAGAGATGCCTCACTTCCCAAATTCTATATTGAAAAGTTGAATTATCAAAAGGGAGGTGTAAGCTGGAGCATCTACTCACAAATCAAAATACATACCTGATAATTCAACCTCGTCCCTCTTTGCCCAGCAAATGGCCAGCTTGTTATGTAATTAATATCATCTCTGGCCTCTCTAAAGAGCAATTTGGCTTCTTGTTCCAACTCCAGAATGCAGTTAAATTTTTCTGAGGTCAAAATTTCCGTTCTTTTAAGCATCAGTAAATAGTAAAACAGATGTTTCTCTTTCACTGGGTTCTAGAATGAAGAAATCTGCAGATGCTTTTCCTGCCTGGGTCAGACTCCGTTCAAACATAGGGGAAATTACCGAGGAAGAAAAACAAGCCTCGTTTGCAATAGTTTTATTTTGCTTTATTTATTAGAGTCAGTAATTATTGCTTCTAAGTCATGATTTGCAACATGAAATCTAGCTCACAAACAGTATTTCATCTATCTTTTAAGGTCTGATACAAAATTCAAAGAAATTTTCCATCCAATTATCTTTTCTGCAAGGATTTCAGAATTATTTATAGAGACTAACAAAAGAAGGTGTGTTTGAGTTTATTTAACAAGGTCCTTATGTTGCAGATGGTTCCACCAAAGACAGCTTAGGCTACTTGACACTAACCAAATCACAGGATTGTGTGGCTAGAGGAAATCCTATCTAACACTGCGGTACCTCTGATCTGTCTCTGAGATTCAGAAAATCCTGGTGCAGATTGTACTTCCTCTCTTTGAGACTCAATTTTCTGCACAGAGCCAGGGATCAACAAATGTTTGTTGATTCCCCCCAGAAATTCCTGCAGCTCCCTCTAACCATAGCCCTTATTCAAGGAGCACTTAGCCTTATTCTTCCCTCCCGTGGCAGGTGAGCACGGCTCCCACATCCTCTGGTGAACGGCCAGCCTTGTTTTTTTTTATAGGCCAGAGCAGCACTTCACAGGTATTCCTTTAGTGTTCCCTTCTCCATCTCCACAGAACCACTAATCCCGGTCCCAAAGCCACCCAACAAGGAGAGGCATGAAAGCTTTTCCCCTAGCAATTTAGGACTCAATTCTTTAGAGCACCATTATTTGGTGAAAATTACAGGTTGGATAAAAACCATTTTAAATACTCAAATGAGCATTAATTTTATAGTTATTAGGCTTTAGGCCATGTGCTAGGTACAGGGCCACCTGCTGGTAGATCAGGCCACCTGAGAAAGACATGATTTTGTCTCTAGGGGCTGATAGTACTGTGGGGAAGGTCCATTTATAGAGATGATTATAGACTGATGTAAGAAGCGTGATATTTGACATTAATATTTTTCTTTATCATCAGTGAAAATTCCTCCACAATCTAAGGGATGCTTTCAAAATGGTACTCTTTTTGGATTAGCCTGGTTATAGGGATTTTAAAATGGTAATTGGGGATAATCTGGGACTTTGAAGGAAGGAAAAGATAAAAATACCCACTTAAAATGCCACCTCCACTCATTGTAAAGCTGTATATAAAGTTGCAAGCACCGTGCAACACCTTGTGATTTTTATGTTCTTTTTAACACTTTTCCCTGCACTTTCTATTAATTAATCTGTTTGATTTTTATAATAAGAAAAAATAGGTTTGTTTAAAGTGTTGCTTTCCATCTTATAGAAATGTACCGGTACAATGAGTGCGTGCATGGTGCTAGGGAATCTTCTACCTAAAACGGCCTTTTCTGATATTTTATAGTCCTTTGAAGAACTGAATTTGCACAAACACACGGAGTCAGTGTTGCTGATTTCACCTGTGGTTTCAATATTGCTGAGTCATCTTCATGGTTCTGGCTCTTCATCTGAGAATTCATTCTCTCAATCTTTATTTATTTTGCCCTTGACCTGAAATCATCTGTACTAAACAACCTTTGAACGTCCTCTGAAGTGTAAATAAATATTGTCTTATGATCTCAAAGGGCAGAGACCTCTCTTTGTGAGTGTACCGTGCAGCCGTGTAAAAACACGTCAACCAAGTTTGCCTTCCGAGTTCACAGTGAAATATGAAAAGCCATAGAGAGGTGGACATACGGGCAGTGATTGTCTTTCTGGATGAACCCTTAAACTCCTGAGCTGGGACACCTGTTCTAAGTTAGCCTATTTGGTAAGCAAAACAGAACTTTATTGAAGACAATTTCTACCCCTAAGTGAATTCATCAGCCAATTTATGCAAATTTAAATCAAACCATCCTTAATGAAATAGTCTCAGCTTCAAGAAGTACTGCAGGCAAATCTTATCTAAAATGAGAATCACAAAGCTTTTTCCAAGAACAGCATTTGCTACCCAGCTTCCCAAAATTAAAGCATGAGCTCCCTCTGCTGAGTGAATTAATGTTTGTTGATGAAACAGAATCTAAAAACATTTGCATATGGCCTATTAAGCGATTGTGATCTTAGACACATAAGCAATTGTGAATATTTAAAAAAAATTTTTTTTTTTTTTTTTGTAGAGACAGAGTCTCACTTTATTGCCCTTAATAGAATGCCGTGGCGTCACACAGCTCATAGCAACCTCCAACTCCTGGGCTTAGGCGATTCTCTTGCCTCAGCCTCCCGAGTAGCTGGGACTACAGGCGCCTGCTACAATGCCTGGCTATTTTTGTTGTTGTTGTTGTTGTTTGGCCAGGGCTGGGTTTGAACCCGTCACCCTCAGTATATAGGGCTGGTGCCCTACCCACTGAGTCATAGGTACCACCCCGAAAATACTTCCTTTTTTTTTGTTCAAACGTTTTTCATGCCTATAATACAGAGTGGAATGGGAAAGTAACGGAGAAGCAATTTGCAAGGTAGAGACTTTTGCATTTCCCAGCAAGTTTCCTAAGCACAGCTGCTGGATGGCAACGCTTTGTAATCACCATGATGAATTACCAGCAGGTGTCTTTGAATGCCTGTTTTTCACACCTACCCCATTTCCCAGCTTTGGTTCTTCACAGCACTTGTCATGTCTGAAATTGTGTTACTCATGTATCCATTTTTCTGGTTCTGGCTGTCTTCCCCTGAGAGAATGTTGACTTCCCAACAAAGGAGAACTTGTCTGTGCTCCCAGCCCCTAGAATACATGGAGTGCCAGGCACACAGTAAGTGCTCAGAAATATTTTTTTAATGGATGGGGTGAGGCGGGGAAAGCAGTCAGGCAGGTTGGCATTTACTTATAGTGCCATCTGGAATTATGTTTTAACTAGAGAACCATTTGGTGGTGATCATAGGGAACTGCATACAGATTTAGTAGGAAATGATGGAAGTGAGTGAACTAAAAAGACACAGTGGAAAAGGTTTGGAGTCCTAGCTCAGTCTTCAAGTTGGGTGGCCTGAGTAAGGTTAGACACAGAAATAAGCACGGTGCTGGGCAGGGGGACGCAGTGGTTTAAAGAAAAAGGAATGGGCTCGTGAAGCTTACACTCTGATGGTGAAGACAGGTGTCAAACAACTACACGAACTAAATGCAAAATGGCAGTTGAGACGAGGGTGATGAAAGAGCAGAATATGATATGAGAGGGGCAGATAAGGAAGGTTCATTGGAAAGTTAGGGACTGCTTCTCCTGGGTGAGAACAAAGCAGATGGGAGTAACCAGGTAAAGAGGTGGGACTTGCACAAGTGAAGCGCCAGCGACTGCAGATGGCAATGAGGAGAGAGTGAGCGGGGAGGGGGAGCCTGCACCTGATGAGGGGAGGGGCAGAGAGCAGTGCACGGCTTGAGTAGTTTTGATTGCCTTTTGGGGATTCTGAATTATTTTTACTCTTTCCTACTTTTCTATATTGACAAGGTGGTCTGCAATGAGGGTTACAGGAAAGTAGAGCATTTATTAAAATGAATGGCGGCATTATATGTCCACTCTGGCCTTCTTTCCTGCTTTCCCTCTTCTTTTCCAGGTTTACTGAATATTAACAAAGCTATTTCACTTTCAGAGCTGACCCTGAGTGCCAGCCTCAGCCTGGCCCAGGTGAGGGACACCCTGGCTGATGTGGTCCCCAAGCTCCCAGAAGAGGAGACACAGATGTACCAGGCTCTCTTGTGCATCTGAGAACCCCAGGTGGACAATAGGTTGGGAACACAGCAGTGCTTTCTGTAGCCACCATCTCGGTGTGGACACTTCAGTGAGGAAAGGTTGTATGGCTCACTATTTCTGCCTAATTCCAGACCCTTGTAGATAAGCCACTTAAAGTGTTAGACCCGAAGTGAGTAGAATAGAGAAACACCAGTACACTGAGTCCAAATTAAGCAAGGGTCCTTTACTGATTGGCCTAATTGAGAGCAGGCTCATGCCTCAAAGTTTTTCTACCCCTAGAAGGGGCTTTGGGTAGGGTAGGGGGACTCCTTAATGCAAGCCGAATTTGACAAGCGACAACACCTGGTAAGGGGAGTCCATACAAGGGGAAGCTGGGTTTTGCAGTTATTACTGGACTCTTGGAGCTGAGCTTCCTGTGATAAAGAGGGAGTGTTGAAAGGCCCCAGCAAGATGGAGTTGGGGCATAACCAAAGGGCCCAGGTGTTAAGTCGGGGGATGGTGTCATCCTGGCCCACCCACCCATGATGTGGATCTTGTCAACAATTGTCTGCTGAGGATCTCTCCAGGCCAGTAAGGTCCATCTTAACACCTCCCAAAGGAGCTCTTTAGCTTGTTATCTTACAAGGACAACTAATGGGTTCATCAAAAATAACTGATCTGTTCATACAACAAGTATGAATAAGAACTGTACAACTTCTACAACCTTGTGGTGTCCTTTCATATTGTGACAACCATAATATATCATATGCAGCTATTACTCTAAACACAGCATCCATGTAAGCAGCTATGAACTACAAACAACACAGCAGCATTGCCCTTCTTAACCCTCAACTTCTCAGTATAAAAGAATTGTTGAGGCCAGGTGTGGCGGCTAACGCCTGTAATTCTAACACTCTGGAAGGTCAAGGTGGATGGATTGCTTGAGCTCAGGAGTTTGAGATCAGCCTGAGCAAAATCGAGACTCTGTCTCTACTAAAAGTAGAAAAGCTGAGGCAAGAAGATCAGTTGAGCCCAAGAGTTTGAGGTTGCTGTGAGCTAACACGCCATGGCACTCTACCCAGGGTATGTTGTAACTCGCACAGCTGAGAAAGAGACTCAGACCCCACTCCATACAATAATTAAGTAGAATTTTATTACACCTGCACAGGGGGCTGTTGCTGTGGAAAGCAAGCAGCACTGGATGAAGGGCAGGTGGGCAATTTATATCTTGTATTTTGTATAACTCAGCATAAGCAAGCATAAACAGAAGCCAAATATTGCGGTTAAGGGTGGGGGTAGCATTAGATCATGGGTCACATTGGGGGGTTACATAGTTCAAGGTGGGGGTACCATAGTTGAGAAAGTTTCCAAAGAACTTGGGACTTTCCACCAAGGGCTTTTTCTGGCATCTACCCCTCCCTGCATACTTCCTTATCGTTAGAACTCTTGGAATTTTACCTCCCCACCCTTATGGGGGCTGGGACTAAAAGACTCTGGACAGATGTTTCTTTTTCAAGGGTAGGGGGCTCGGTTATCACAGGTGAAAGAGTGAAACTCTGTCTCCAATACATACATACATACAAGAACTGTTGAACTGTTTCTGTGGCCCATCTACACCCCCCTCTTTGATTCCTGTGGCGTTGTGTTTCTGCAGGCTTCTTCTGGATTTTGTGACATTCCCATTCTAGGCCACCTGCATAAAACGGTTGTATCTTTACAGAGGTCCTTTAGTCAGGGGAGGCAATCTCAGTCATTCTACCTGCAATTTACTGCTCAGAGTAAGCTCTTCAATTATGGAATCCTCATCCACGGCCTTTCTCAGGAGACAGCTCTTTCTCCAGGCTTCCAGATGGAAGGTTGTTCATGTGTGTTCCCACAGGCCATCCCTTCTCCAACCCCTTATGCACCCGAGTCTCTCTTCACCATGTCAGCGCCCTGCTCCTTGGAGCCACCATGCAGCCAGGAGAAGGGTTTTGATCGTGATGCCCTGGCTGGGAGGAGATCACCTTTTCCCACACTGCAGATGTCACTGTCTCAGGGATGCTGCCCGTTCCCCTCTTTCACACTCCTGGCCTCAGCTCCCACCCCAGCTCACCCCGTGATCCCCTCACTCCCTTACCCCCCAGACACACTTTGCTACCCCCACCCACCTACTACCAGCTGAGCACCCAGCATGACCCTACTTAACCATTTCTTGTCCATCACCATGCAAACTGCACATGTACACTTTCAGAATAAATTTTTCATATGTAAATCATCATTTAAGTCCCTTCTTAATCAGAAATAAGAAGTGGTGGCATTAAAGTGATTTTCATGATTTGTCATCATAGTTTCTGTTTTGTCAGTAAGTAAAGAGATTAGTGATTCCTCTAAAACATTTTAGGATTTGCAAGAAAATCTCTCATTCATGCTGGAATTTTTTATTCTCATTGCTGAGATGGATTGAAAAGAAATGTCATTCTCTGTTTAATTCAGCACTATGATAAACGTCCTGGGGTTGATGAGTCACATTTCCTTTAATCCTTGGGCAGTCGTATTGTTAGCAGACTCTGGTGCTGATCCCAGCCCAGCTTTGGGGAGTAGGACAGGTGATGGCACCTCAGCATTGCTTCAAAGGGTGAGCTACGAAATCCCCTCGTAAGTGCTGATGTCAGCTTTATAAATGTTAAATGCAGAATTGTACGGTAATTTAAACCCATCATTGGATTCAGCCATTAGATGGACACAGTGCTAACTTTTTTCATTTGGCTGTGGATAGAACTGACAGCGCAGACATCTTGAGGACAGCAGGTGAAGATGAGGCACTTTAAGTAATCAGGAAGCATCTGTGAAAACATCTTGACTTGCCTCTCTTACCTGCTCATCATAGAAAGCAAAACACTTGCAGTTGATTAGTGTTATTCAGTGAGACAGTAACGTAATGGAGTGCTTCTCTCCACACCACTCCACACAGAGTGCTCTGACACCACCAGTGCAGGCGGCTTCCTCACACGCAGAGCAATTCTCCAGTGTCCCAACTGAATTTAACTTAATTTTGACATTAGTTACCTGGAGATAGCATCAGATCCCAGCGGTCAAGGACTCAGTCCTACAAGACTGCCCTCCTCTTCAAATACTAATCACAAGTCTGGGCCTCCAGACCTACTGGCCCACAGGTTGTAAATTGGGGGTTCTCCTTTAGTTTCACTAATTTGCTTGAGTGGCTCATAGAATTCAAGGAAAGACTACTTACACTCACCCATTTATTATAAAAGACATTACAAAGGATACAATTTAACAGCCAAGGTGGGAAGGAACGGGGCTGCCATACCCTCTCCAGGTGGGCCGTCCTCCAGACCCTCCACCTGTTGAGCTATCTGGAAGCTCCTCTGAATTCTATCCTTCTGGGATTTCATGGAAGCCGCACTACACGGGCATAACTGATTCCCTCATTGATTTTTGGTGATCAATTCAACCTACAGTCCCTCTCCCCTCCTCAGAGGTTGGGGCCTGGGGCTGAAAGTTCTACCCCTTTATTTGTTTGATTGATTTGACCCTGAGGCTATCCAGAAGCCCACTGGGAGCTGCCTCGTTAGAACAGAGGATGCTCCCATCAGGAAATTCCAAGGACTATGGGAGCTCTGTGTGTCAGATCCTCCCATCACTCAGGAAGTTTCGAAGGTCATAGGAGCTCTGTGTCAGGACCTGGGGGTCAAAACCAAATATTAGAACAAAAGAGTCTTCTAACTATAAAGTTTTTAGGAGTTCTCTATCAGGAATCAGGGGCAGAGACCAATATATGTGTTTCTTATTATTTCACAATATCATAGGTACCTTTTATGAGAAAATTTATAACTATACTAAAATGCACAGAAGGGGATTTGTGAGGATCACAAGATATATTCCATGTTGCCAAGGGCCTACTGAATATAAAACATCTCATTGTGTGCTATACTTGTCAGGTAAATTGATTTGAAAGGAAAAATCCAGCAGGACCAGCCTGGGGAAGAGGCCCCTATACGGTGAAACCAAAGACAAAACAGAACACTTCTTGGTTACAGACTACTCAAGACAAGCCAGTCTCTTTTTTCACTTGACTTTTGACCAAAAGCATATTAGCCAGTTTGGCCCCCATCTCACACATCCCCCTGAACATCTGATACCTCTTACCAAGAATCAAACCCACCTTCAAAAGATGAAGATTTATCACCACTAAGGCCACAAGCTCTGAAAGAATGTCCCCCAGAGATTCCCCATGATGTCATGATGAAGACAGCACTGTTAAGTGTGTGATCTCTCCCAAGCTGGCCATTTCAAAAAGAGTGACATTTACTTGTGTGTATGTTTAGGATTTTGGTTTGAAATCTCACCTGACTCTAAGGTTCTTTCGTTTATTGATGTTACTGTTGTCATTTGTATTTTCATTGTCCATGCCACTGTTTTCATGTGTAACACACTCATATTTGTTACAGATATTTCAGCTCCTCAAACTCACTCACGTTCTCCCCCTCAGTACACCCATCATCTGTCATTATCACCACGTTCACCCACTGATCGCAGTCATCCTGCCCTACAAGTCACATGGTGTAACTTTGGCCGAGTTCCCCATAAACCAGAAGACGACTTGCTTTATTAGCATGAGTAGAAGGCAGTTTGTCCAAGACAGGGTCCCAGATCCATCTGGAACAACCAAAACTGGGGTAGTCACAATATTATGTGTGGCTATTTTTCAGTTTAATTTTAGAGTGTATTTTTAGAATAAGAATACTACTGGGTTTAAGATAGTATAAAGTAGTTTTAATAGCACACGTATATGATACCTTTAAATGAAATGGCTTTTTATCCTAACAGAAGGAATACAGAAAATTCCTTTTTAAATGATCATTTTCTTGCTGGAGCAACAAATATAAGCCTTAAACCAGAACAAGTCCTAGTTTTTTGTTTTTATTCCTGTCTTTTAAAAGGCAGGAGATTATAAAGTTTATAATGTCCATTTCCACCTGTTTGCTTTTAACTGCTTTATTTTTAACTTGAATTAAATTCAGCATAATGAAAAATAGAATTTGTAGTAAATGTTTTACACATGCCTAAGTGCACACAGTAATACCAGACAGTATCTCTGCTTCATTAAAGAACTTTAGGACATTGCACTCTTTTCTTATCCTCCTCACTGAAAAGCTCCAAAGACTTAGGATCCCTGAAATGAAAAATCATATATTTGAAAGAGGTATACTCTGGGCAACGTGTCAAGACCCCATATCTACAAAAATAATAATTAAAAAAATAAGAAAATAAAATACGTTTCTTTTAAATAATCAGAAAAACTCAAACTGAGAGACAGTCTGCAAAACAACTAGTCAGTGACTCTCAAAGATGTCAGAAAGACAATAAAAGGCTGAAGGACCTTTCTAGAGTAAAGGAACTAAGAGACTAAGAAGATGGCTCCTTCATGGCTCTCCTGGGGAACCATAAAGGTCCTATGTGTATAACTGGACAAAAATGAGTATGAACACATGTTAAATAACAGTGTCATTTCAAGACTCATTAATATGTCTCATAACTAGATCGGTGCCCATGCTCAGTGGTTAGGGCTCTGGCCACATGCACTGGGGCTGGGGGGGTTGAACTCAGCCCAGGACCTGCTAAACAACAATGACAACAACCACCAAAAAATATCTGGGCATTGTGGTGGGCACCTATAGTCCCAGATACTTGGGAGGCTGAGGCAAGAGAATTGCTTAAGTCCAAGAGTTTGAGGTTGCTGTGAGCTGTGATGCCACAGCACTCTACCAAAGGGAGACTCTGTCTCAAGAAAAAAAAAAAAGTGACAGTGATGTTGAGGTTATATAGGAGAAAGTCCTTGTATTTTCATATGTAACTCCTTGTATAATATAAAATACACTGCTTCTGTAAAATAAAAATACTTAGGGATGAAGTGTCATGATCTCAATGACTACCTTCCAGATGATTCAGCTGAACTTCTGTGTGTGTGTCTGTGTGTGTGTGTGTCCAGCTAAAGTGAGAGTGAGCATATGTGACATAATTCTAACCATTGGTAGATTGGTGAATCTAGAGCAGTGGTTCTCAACCTTCCTAATACCTCCTCATGCTGTGATCTTTAATACAGTTCCTCATGTTGTGGTGACCCCCAACCATAACATTATTTTCGTTGCTACTTCATAACTGTAATGTTGCTACTGTTATGAATCGTAATGTAAACATCTGATAGGCAGGATGTATTTTCCTTGTTACAAAGGGGTTGAGACCCACAGGTTGAGAACCGCTGAGATTCTACAGGCAGTATATATGGGTATTTACTGTACTATGTTTGAGAGTTTATGTAGGTTTAAAATATTTCAAAACAAAATGTCCTTCCTTTTTTATGCCAGTGGGAGTTTGTGTCAGACAGGCCCCAAACTACCATTGGGATTGTGAATGCGGCAATGAGGGTCATTTTCAAAGATGCCACAGCAATGCAATGGTAGACTTTTGTGTCCCTACAGGAAATGTGCAGGGCCTACATGAAGAGAACTTATAAATGCTACTGGCGAACTTTTTGATAAAGGAGTTAAATAATCTTAATCTATAAATTAAATACATTGCCAATCAAAACATCAACAGGATCTTTGGAGAACTTGATTTTAAAATTTATCTAGAAAAATAAAAATATAAATCTTTTAAAAATAAGAGTAGTAATGAAAGGAAACTAGCCCTATATAATATTGAGTATATATTATATATATTTTTCCAGTTTTGGCCAGGGCTGGGTTTGAACCTGCCACCTCCGGCATATGGGGCCAGCGCCTTACTCCTTTGAGCCAGAGGCGCTGCCCAATATTGAGCATATTAAGCACTCTAAGAGCTGAGATGGCTTCCCAAAACGCATGAAGGAAAATGATCAGAAAAAGAAGGAAGCCAAAAAGAAAGGTACCTGGTTTTAACGGAAGCACCAGCCTGCCCCACCCAGAGATGCCCACTTTGTGAGAACCAAAGGAAAGGAGCCGGAGCTCCTGGAACCCAATCCCTATGAATTCATGGTATGAGGGGCGTACAGCATAGCACACAGGAGAACCAAAGAACATTGAACAGGAAAATAAGGTGCTGGAACCTATTCCCCATGAACTCACGGCATAATAGGTATGAAAATAAAATACTACTGTAAAAAATGTTTTAGAAAAAGGAAACATAAAACTGTACTTCTAGTTCCCACCTTATGATGAAAATAAATTGATTAGGCTCAGTACCTGTAGCTAAAGTGGCTAAGTTGCCAGCTACCTACACCAGAGCTGGTGGGTTCTAATCCAGCCCCGGCCTGCCAAACAACAATGACAACTACAACCAAAAATAGCCGGGTGTTGTGGCGGGCACCTGTAGTCCCAGCTACTTGGGAGGCTGAGGCAAGAGAATTGTGTAAGCCCAGGAGTTGGAGGTTGCTGTGAGCTGTGATGCCACAGCACTCTACCCAAGATGACAGCGTGAGGCTCTGCCTCAAAAAAAAAGGAAAAGAAATTGATTAAAGATTAAAGTTTTAAACTAAAAATTTAAAAACTAAAGTTTCAAACGTCCTACTAAAGGTGTAAACTTTAGTAGAAAAAATATGCACAAAGTTTTTTCAAAATTCCTACTCTGAGGAACATGAAACCCAGAAGTCTTAAGGAAAAGCTGGATAAATTTGACTATATGAAAAAGAAAAACTTTAGAACAATATGTAAACAAGAAACATATTTACAGGAAAAACTTTTATACATCAATAAGAAAACAATAAAAATAAGCAAACTATACCCCGTGGGAAAATAAATACAAACCATTGAACTATACTGAGATTCAGAATTTTAAAATGCGAGTTAAAACAGCAACGAAATACTATTTTCACTTATCAGACTAGCAACCATTCAAAATGTTGATCATCCCCAGGACTGGTTAAATGTGAAAATTTTTCTCATATAATAAAATCCCTAAAATTGAATGGCATGCTCGTTTAAATGGTCAGGGCTGCAGGAGCCCAGCAATAGGGGGCAGCAGACTCCTTCCCGGCGCCCTCGGGTATTTCAAGGTCCTTTTCACCAAAGTAGACCCTGACGTGGCGTCTGGGCGGTGGAGGGAGGGGACAGGAGGGGGACAGAGTGCAGCGAAAGGGACAGGACACATGCCATCAGTTCCTGTCGTCTCCTTAGAGACAGGGTGTAATCGCCGGCGTGTGCACACTCCACGCGGAGCAAGTAGGGGTCTGGCTGTGCCACTAGGCGGAGCCCAGAGACAGCGGCACCTCTGTGCCAGGTGACTGCGGGCACGGGCGGTTCCCTCTCCTTGGGAGCTGGCATCTAGATGGTTCTCAAATCCGGAGTTTTCACTGGGAGTACTTCCCATTCACCAACCTAGGCAAAGGAGAGCAAGGAAGCTAGGGAAGGGCCAGAAATTCCCTTGCGTTTCTACGGTAACTCCAGGCAGCGGTAGTTTTTTAGTCGCAGAGCTTTGGGGTTGGAAATGAAGAAGAGGTTAGGTGGGGAAGATGAAAGATAAAATCATGAGTGCAAAGGACGAGGCTGGACCAGCTGCCTTCCCCGTCTGCAAGGGGCACCCAGGGGCAGGCTCCCCCTCCAGCCGGTTGCCTCTGGGCTCTTTCCCACCCTGGACCCTCTTCCCCTTGTGGTTCCCTCTGCCCTCCCCTGGGTCTCCCATCTCAGACCTTCCCGTGCTTGCCTGTCCCTGCCATGGGCCTGAGACTCCCGTTTCCATCCATGAAGGGATGGCCTATTCAGACACGTGCCCTCAGCTCCCACTGTGCTCACCTCCTCCACTGATTATGAAAATGGACACCTCTGCCCTTAGTCCACAGCACAGACCAGATTTCCCTGTATGTCCTTGGGAGTCAGAGTCTGCCCTGGCAAAGGGAAGCCCTTTACAAGTGTAGAATGAGGAAAAGACTGACCTCAGAAATGAACGTAGGATTTATGTATTCACACATGCATACGTTTTTGTGCTTTCTTATTATAAAAGTAAAACATGTTCTTTAATGGACATTTAGCAAATACAGAAGACCATAAAAAAGAAAGTAAAAATCTTGTGTAAACCTACTACTCATACATGGCCATTGTCAAAGGATTTTTAAAATACTGTATTAAAAACTCTCTTCTCATACAAATCCTAAGTAAGCAGATGGCACAGACTTACTTAAATCATTAATGAGGGAACCAGCAGAATGACAAAACTGAGCCGAGAGTGAATTTGGGAGACTGAATACGTCTGTAGAGGCACTCAAAGAACAATGAAGGGGGTTGCTAGTTAAGGTACAAAACTGATTAATAGCCTACGGGGAACAAAACAAAACCTTGGAGGTTGTCTTTTCTGTGGGGTAGAAATAATTTTATTCTCTACTGGAAAAAAATCTGTGTGTTATTATGTAACTTCGCAGAGTCTAGGTCTCAATCGATAGTAAATATGTTAAACCAAGGAACGTTCTCCTGGACAATAAGGGAGCCAGTGAGTGGTGTCCTAGACCTACTCCAATATGACATTTAAAGGACATGCAGTTACTCTTTTGTCTTCTCCCTCAAGTTTTGGATGATATTTAACATACCCTTAAAACCTTAATAGATTTCTTTCTAATCTTAAGAGTTATTAGGTTATATATAGTAAACCAATAAAACACACATCTCTATAAAGTGAGGATCATATTCTATATATAATCTTACATCTTTCTTTTTTCACTTAATAATATATCATAAACATTTTTCCATGTTACTAAATATTTTCAAAACAAGATTTTAAATGTACATATGTGTTTCTCTTATTCAAATGGATATGCTATAATTTATTTAACCAACCCCCCTGTGGGGGAGCAAATAATATTTTAATGAATACTGCAGTACATGAATCTCCACCCATTTCCAGTTATGTCCTCGAAACAGATTTCTGGAAGTGGAATTTCTGTCTATGTTTTAGACGCTTAAAACTGTGGCCTTACGATAGATTGCTTTAATGTATACTCTCCAAAACTGGGTATGAATATACCCATTTCATCACATCCTTGCCAGAACTGAGTATTATCTATCCTAATCCTTGACAATTTATTTATTTTTTTGAGACAGAGCCTCAAGCTGTCCCCCTGGGTAGAGTGCTGTGGCATCACAGCTCACAGCAACCTCCAACTCCTGGGCTCAAGCAAGTCTCCTGCCTCTGCCTCCCAAGTAGCTGGGGCCACAGGTGCCCACCACAAAACCCGGCTATTTTTTGGTTGCAGCTGTCGTTGTTTGGTGGGCCGGGCTGGATTCAAACCCACCACCTCAGGTGTATGTGGCTGGCGCCTTAGCCACTTGAGCCACAGGTGCCAAGCCTCCTTGACAATTTAGAGAAAAATTGATTTTTTTTTGAGACAGAGTCTCACTTTGTCACTCTTGGTAGAGTACTCTGGCATCACAGCTCATAGCAACCTCCAACTCCTGGACTCAAGCAAGTCACCTGCCTCTGCCTCCCAAGTAGCTGGGGCCACAGGTGCCCACCACAAAACCCGGCTATTTTTTGGTTGCAGCTGTCGTTGTTTGGCGGGCCAGGCTGGATTCAAACCCACCACCTCAGGTGTATGTGGCTGGCACCTTAGCCACTTGAGCCACAGGTGCCAAGCCTCCTTGACAATCTAGAGAAAAATTGATTTTTTTTTTGAGACAGAGTCTCACTTTGTCACTCTTGGTAGAGTGCTGTGGCATCACAGCTCACAGCAACCTCCAACTCCTGGACTCAAGCAAGTCTTCTGCCTCAGCCTTCCAAGTAGCTGGGACTACAGGTGCCCACCATAATGCCCAGCTATTCTTAGAGAGGAAGTCTCACTCTGGCTAAGGCTGGTCTTGAACCTGTGAGCTCAGGTAATCCACCCACCTCAGCCTCCCAAATGCTGGGATTACAGGCATGAGCCACTGTGCCTGGCCAATTTAGAGAAAAATTATATCATGTTATTTTGATTAACATTACTTTAATTATTAATGATGTTACACCTTTTTATGTTTACTGGCCATTTATAACATTTATAGTTACATTCTTATGCTGATAAAAATCTCAGAAAAATTAACCCTACAGACAGACTTGAAGGAAGCAGCTGGAAGCCTCAGGAAATGTGAGGGAAAAGATTTTCCAGCGGACTCTGTGGTTGGAAGGAGAAGGAGAACCGGTCATAAGCATGTGACCCTTGAGACCCCAGGCTAACCCAGTGCTGTGCATCCAGGACCACCAAGGAGAGACGATATAGCAGTGTCCACATCACAGCCTGGTTCTCCCACTGATCTGCCATAGCAGGGCTGTTTATGGGTCCAAATAGGTTTCTGCCAAGATGGAAGAAAAGAACCTGTTATCTGGAAATTTGGTGTTCATGCCAGGACCACAGGGAGACATCTGCAAGGGACAGGAGTATTCACAGTGTAACTTTGATTACACAAAATCACAGAATCTAAGAACCGACACCCCTTAACAATCTTCAACCATGTGTCGTACCATTTGTCCAAATGAGATAAAAGTTTATCTTCATCTGACCTCCAAAGTCATAGAGTCCCAGATCAGTAGAAAATTCTCTTCTCTTAGTTTACAAGTTCAAAATGTTGTTTTAGCTGAAAAGCATGGATGTGATCTCACACTTTCACTGTGCAAGTTCAGAAACTGAAACTCTAAGAGACACAAATAAGCAAACACCCCTGCCTGGAATTACTCAGCAGAACTGGGACCACCACTGCCTTCCAGTTTCCCACCTGACACTCCTGGGTCAGCATTGCCTGCCTGAAGGGGTCCTGTACAGCTGTACAGCTCTCTAAGTTTTAAGATGACATTAACCAGAGCACATGGGCTTCTGCTTACCAAGAATGGGAAATTTTACCTCAAGTGGCCTGTCTCAATGATCTGTCCTATAAAACATTTAGGTTTTCTCAGAAAAGCAGAATTTCTCCAGTCTTCACTCTTGGCCCAGTCCCTGCCCTGCCTCCCCTCACCTTCACCTTCAAATCTCTCCCCCTTCATTAGCTTCATGGAGGTTAACCACGAGGAAGGAGAAAATGCAGTTTAGGCTGAACACAGACTAGTTTGGAAAGACCCACCTCACAGAGTAGGGAAGGGTGTACTGTTTCTTAGAGGATGTTTCAGATTCATAAACACTCCTGCCTTATCGAATGGTTTTGTGTTTCAGCTTGTGTTTTAAACAGTGCGTAGATCCCCAGGGGTACCCAAAGGCCCCATGGGACCCCCCACATCTTGCATCATTCAGGCATTAAATGCACCACAGGGAGGCTGTATTTCGTGATGGCCCAGCCGCCTTGGCAGTGGTAACTGGCACCAGGCCACGTGCGAAAACCACCTAAGTAAATAGTGGTAGAATTGGAAGCCTGTAACGAAACCTAGCAGGCCCTTATGGCATGGTTATCCATTAGCGATTAACCCACTCAATACACTGAAATAGTTCCCCAAAAAGCAACCTGACCATATATCTTGAGAAAAGGAAATTTTACAAAGGAAAACTGTGGGCTTGGAAATAAATAAAACTGTCAAAAGAGAGAGCTGGTATCTGAAGGGCTGGCCATTATTATACCGCAGTGTAAAGGGATGACAACTCCCTGAGCCTGTGAGATGGCAGAGAGCTTTGATTCTCCCCCATCTTTCTTTTGAATGTCCATCTTCAGAGGAGCTGGAACTCGTAAAAACACCAGCATTTAAGCGTCAGTTTATGAGACCTCCAGGGTGCACCTTTCCTGGAAGGTGAGAATTGACAAAATACTCTCCTGAGGATCTCCTTTTTCTTTTCTTTTTAAGAGACAGTCTCACTTTATCGCCCTTGGTAGAGTGCCGTGCATCACAATCCACAGCAACCTCCAACTCCTGGGCAGGCGATTCTCTTGCCTCAGCCTCCCTAGTAGCTGGGACCACAGGCCCCCTGCCAGAGTGCCCGGCTATTTTTTTGTTGCAGTTTTCTGGGTTCGAACCCGTCACTCTCAGTATATGGGGCCAGCGCCCCACCCACTGAGCCACAGGCGCCGTCCAGGATCTCCTTTTTCCAATAGACTGAATCCAGTGAAACCAACACTCCACTTCCGCCAGCGTGAGCGTGGTCTCACCATACTCCTGTAGGGACCTGCCTGGCGATGCACATGTCCACATGGGAGGGTTCTTGGGATTTACATATTCATCAGGAAGAGGACCACACTATCCTGAGCAACACCTCTCACCTTTGTGGTTTTGTTTCCTCCTGGGTTCCACTGTTGGATCTGAGACCCTGGCATTGTCTGGTGCAATCGATGTGATAACAGCTCAGGATTTCCTGGTGACAATGGCAGTGAAGAATGAAGACTATGCCCAGGACAGTTCTTGCAGCATATGGATCGTAGTGGCAGCTGTTATTCCCTGGTACTGACCGTTTTCCAGGTACATTTTATGCACATGACCATATTCAGTCTTCCTAACAACTGTAGATTATTTCTTTGCAGTAAGCCTTGTTTTAGAGCAGACTTAAGGCAGCAGACTTAAGGCATCTGTTAAGTTGCCATGATTATTTCTATTTTAAGAGGAAGACATTGAGGACATTGGAGGCTTAATTTTAATAACCTGCCTGAGGCCACATAGCAAGTGGTGGCAGAGCTGTACCCAAAGCCAGCCCCGTGCTCTATGCTGCAGGTCCACTCCACGCACGGCCCCAAAGTCCTGCCCAGGCTTGACAAGGGCCCTGCTGCTGCACTGTTTTGTTCCCTTCTGGCGCCACTGGCCTTGTTTTCCTGCAGGTGATTGTGTAGGTCAGACTGTGCTGTGGCTGCTGCTACATATGCTCATGCCCAGCAGGCCACAGCGCAGGTGAAGGGCGTGTGTGAAGACGGGAGCCTGCGACTGTGAGTATCAGGTCATGTCAGCATCCACTCACTCTTTTGGTCATTTGACAGTAAGTCTGGAAAGTTCCAAAGCATGTTGTAACTATGGTACTTGTGAGCCCCCTTCATCTTGTGGCATTTTCCAGCTGCTATGAAGATAGTATATTTTTTCCAGAAAGTTTCAGTCTGCCTTTCTCTTGGCTGGAAATGTGTACTCTTTGCCTACACCAGATGCCTAATCATGCTCACTGCCCCTAAGTACGCCTGAAATGCTCCTGATTTTCCCTAAGGGAAAAAACTCTAAATTCCCAACTTGACAGTTGAATCTTAGAAAGTTTCAACTCTTACCTCTTAGGTGGATTTTAACATTTTTACATTTGAAATGTGTTTCCCTTAGTTCCTGTCCTGTGTTCCAGCTGCCCTGCTCCTAAACTGCCCTGAAGTTTTCTCCTGCCCACATGAAACTGGCTCATTCCCCACTGAATGGGGAGAGTGTCTCTTTTGAGGCACATTTTTCCAGGTTCCAAGGGAGAGCTACAGTGGTTTCTTTTATGCATTCCTGATAGATAGATCTGCTAGAGAAGGAAATAGCATTATCATCCAAAGAAACACTGATAGGAATTACTTGCATTACATTGGCCAATATGGACACGTTCTGCTCCTTTAGCTAAGGACAGAAACTGAAGCTATTTCCACAAATAAACACAGTGCAATTGTATATCATTTGGAGACAGGTTAATAGTAAAAAATAAAGAATGATCAAGATTGACCTTAACCATACTACCCTGCTACACCAAGCCAAGATAAAAAAGATTAAAAATTAAAAAGTCAAAAGTGAAATCATAATGTTGAGAAAGAAGAAATCATGGAGAACTCCGTAATAACATTTCTAATTATGACTCAAATTCTAACTCCATTAAGAGAAAAAATTAGTAAATTTAATTATAAAAAATAGCAACTTCTGCAAAAAGAAAAATTTAATAAGCAGTCAAAAAATAAGCAATGACTGAGAAAAATATTTACAACCATAACACAGGCAACAAGCTAATTTGCTAAGTATGCAAAGAGTCCCTAGAAATCAAGAAGTAAAAGCCAGTAGAAAAACAGGCAGAAGATGCAGGCAGACAGATCACAGGTATAAGATATAAATGTCTTTTCTGCATAGGAAGAGCCACTTAATCTTACTAGTAGGAGACATTTAAATTAAAAGCCACAATGAAATTGGCAAAAATACAAAACAAATTGAAACCCTATCTCAAAAAAAGGGGGGTGGGGGGATGTACACTATATAAGTAACACTACCAGCTACAACAAACAACCTTCAACTCTTCATAGATTAGCTCAGCCAAGATTGATCTCTTGGGCATTCTCCTAGGCATCTCTTCTCCAAGCATGACTCAGGGGTCTGGCTTCTACCGTGTGTGGCTCTGCCATCTTGGAGTCTCCCCAGCGGCATGGATAGAAAGACAGGAAGCATGAAGAAGGCACATCTCTCCTGCCCCCATCCCACAGGCCTGGGCTCAAGCACAGGATTCCACCTAGCTGCAAGGGAAGCTGAGAAATATTGGTGAACACTGACTCCCTGATGCCTACTAGGAACTCCTGATTTACATATGGAGTTCCCATGACTCCCCACTGCCCATCACTCTACTTGCTATAAACCAATCATTAGAGACTACACATCTCAAAGCCGTGATCTTCCCCCTGGGAATCTGACTCTTATAAGATATTTCATCCAGTGGGCCATAGGTACTTAAAAATCAACATGCAGAACCATAACTCAGCATTTTTTACCTTAAATTTCTTATTCTGTGTTTCTGACCTTAAATAATGGCCTCAGCACCTAGCTCTTCATCTAAGGGAGAAGACCAAAGGACACACTTCATCTCTTCCTCACCTTCACTTCTTGTAGAAAATCCTCCCAGTTACCTCCTAAATGTTTGTTAAAAACAAAACCAATATTTGGCATATTTCTTTCTTATGTTTTACTGTTTAAATATTTTGTTTTGAAAAATTGTAACCATTCAGAAGAATGAATGCTGACAAAAAGAGGAAGGTGGGAGACAGGAGAGAGAGAGAGAAAGAGAGGAGAGAGTTCACGCAAGAAAATGTGGCAAAATATTAACAAGCATTCTTCTGAATGATTAAAGTTTTCAAAGTAAAATTTAAATAGTAAAAATAAGAGAAAAATGTGTTAAATATTACACATATATGCACACACACACATATATATATACACATACACATACCCATAGTCCTATAATAGTCTCCTTCATAATCACAACACAATCATCATCCTTGGGAAATTCAACGTTGATTAAAACTATTTATCTCATATGTGGATCAGATTTCCCCAGCTGGTTAAGTAATGTCCTGGTTTTCATTTTTCCTCCTTTCTGGTCCAGAATAGAATTCAGGATCACGTGTTACTCGCCTCACTAATTTACAGTTTCCGAGGTGGTTTTTCTTTGATGGTATGGATGTTGCTGAAGACTGAGTACAGTTACTTAGCAGGGTGTCCCTTAATTTGCATGTGACGGTTGTTTCTTCCTGATAAGATTCAGGACAAACAATTCCTCCAGGAGGCTCACAGGATGTTTTTTTAGTTCATCACTTTAGAAGACGTGTGATGTTGGTGTGGCCTGTTAATGATGATGTTAAACTTGGCCATCTGGTGAAAGTGATGCTGCCCAGTTTATCTCGTGTAAATTTACTTTCCCCCTTTGCAATGAATCAGCTATCTGTGGGGCACTAGTTCAAGCCTGAGTGTATACCCTGTTGCCCAACAATCTTTCACTTGAGAGTGTGATGTATCAGCTCCTGCCAACCTACCCGCCTTGGATTATCTGGGTGTGGCCCCTTGGAATATAGGCTACAGACTGGGACTAGCAGAGTTTATCCCGTGTCTATTCCCCTTACACACCCCACCTATTATATTTGGGGTGCGCCAGGCAAAGATGACTCAGCTAACACCATTCTCTGGGCAGTGGTCCTAACTCCTTGTGCAAATTACAGTCACTCAGCAAGCTCTTTGAATGCTGATACCTGTTTCCCTTTCCCAGACCAATTAGATCAAAATCCCTGGGAGTGGGATCCAGTCAGCATTTTTGTTGTGTTTTGTTTTGGCTTTTTCTGCTTGTCTGTTTGTTTTTAATGCTTAGCTTTAGGAGGAGCTACTTTTCAGGTTTGCAAACCTGGGCACAGGATTCTGAGCATACAACCCGATCCAAACGTCTATTGACAACACTCTACGGAGGGATTTTTTTTTTTCTCAGAAATGCATCAAGAATTAGTGATATATTCATGAACCTTTACAATATCATTTAAAATTCTGTGTAAATTAAATGTAATAATAAAGAATAAACTAAAAATTATAATCAGTGGTATTAATTTTCAGTCCATCTCTCATCTAAGAATTGGTGAGTCTTCAGCCAGGTATATCTGAAGACTGTCCTGTCTTCCGTCTCTGACCCAATTCTACAACATTTTCCTGGTTTGGGTATCTTTTTACCCCCGCGCAGCTCTGTGGCTATCTTGTCTTTGATTCCTGGTCTTTCTTGCTCTACACAGATTGTTCTCACGATCACAGATGTTGGGTCTGCTCACCACAGTGCTTCCCCGGAGGTGCTCCCCAGTCACTCCCCATAAAGGACACCACCTGCCACTCCACGTGGCCTCTCGGCCAGCCACCCTCCTGCTCTGCTCTCTGTATTTTGTGCTGGTGGTCATCTTCTGCTCAGCGAGGGAAAGGGAATTATTTCCTGATTGCTGTCCAAGTAAAACATGGATCCTCTACTGAGCAGAAATGCAGATATCATACCAAGAATGGGAGCTGCCTTTCTGTAGACTTCCTCCTCCCCTGCTGCTGCAGGCTCTACAGCACCACCTCTCACCTGCTGCGGGAAGGGGGGAGGGTGTCAACCAGCTTCCCTTTGCCCCACCTGCTTCCTCTCCAGCCCCTCCTCTGGGTCAGCCCTGGACCAGGTTTATCTTCATGTCGTGTAGATTTCTGACCGCCCCGCTCCCCTGACTCACGATAATTTTTATTATCTCCTCCTGGATGGGGCATGGCTCCCTCTGACTCTTTTCTGCCTACCCACTTCCGTAAGGTGTTCATACTGATACCTAAGAGAGAGGAGAATCAGGGGACCCTTTCCAGGACTCGGGGAGACTGAGGGAAGAGAATGAGCCCAGAGTGATCATCCGAGTTACACTTTGTAATGCAACTTCTCATTAATATTTTGAAAAGCAGTACCAATTTATTTCTTCAGTGGGGACTTTGCAGACATTTATAGCATTTTGTCTGGTTCCTCCCCCCAAATAGATAAAGAAATGTATCTTTATTCTGGGCAATGGAGGAAATTACAAGAAGTTTCTTTTTCAATGAAAGAAACTCATGCTTATCAAGTATGTGGTGTATAACCTTCTGGGAGCCTATGACCAAACGTGAGACCCTTGTGGAAAATAGTGGCTTGCCCCTTGGGCATTCCAGAGAACAGGATCAATGCCACGTGAAAAAGATTGGTGGAGCCTTCAGAGAGAAAACCACCAAGCCTGCCCTCCTGGTAGCAGCAGCTGTGGCCGCAAACAGGTGAATGTGTATGAGCTACACATTCTCAGAGACTTGGGGGCCTCCTTGTCACTGTTCTTAGCCCTCCACTAATGACTCCAAGAGATCTCTTGAAGGACACTCGAGGTCAGAGGCCAAGAGACTCCCGTTCCCACCCAGGCCTGAGTTATGAGGGCACAGCCTTGGGTACGTTTTCCTTTGCCCTTTGGGCCTGAGTCGGCATGGGGGGTGACTCCACTTTTGTTTACTCACATTGTGCTTTTAGTTTAAAATCTTTTCTATTGCTCAACAGCAAAGGAAATCAGAGTATGTGAAACGATTTGATTAGTCTACAATATTTATGGAGACATGGGCAGACCCTGACAAGTCTAGAGTGTAGGGCAAAGAAAGAATATTCAAATCTCGCCCTTGGTAGGTTACTATTTCCTAAGGGAGAGGGCTTCTGGTAGCATGTTAAAAACTTAGTGTCTTTAGAAGGATACTTAAAAAACTGCTGATGGTTGGGCTCCCGGAAGAACTACATGGCTGGGGAACAGAAGAGGGAAAAACCCTTTTCATTGAACACCCTTTTGAACTTGTGAGTTCAAAAACACAGATATTATCTACTCAGAAAAACTGCTTTGTAAAAGAAATATGTAATCATTACTGATGATGCTCATGGCTGGAAAAGAATGCTGCGAGGAGGCCCGATCATAAATTCTCCTCTCAAAAGCAGATCAGACGTGTTCTCATGTAGCCAGGCATCTGGGGAGAGTACCCAGGAACCGTGGGCCTTAACACACACACATACACACACCTCACACGCCATGTCCCCACAGGGAGTAAAGAAGACAAAAGGCACAGGGAGTACTTTCAGGTCCATTTCCCAGCCAAATTTAGGTAGACTGTGATCATAAGAGGTTCATGCAGGAGGGAATCTGAGTGAAATTTTGGAAGAAAAGGAGGAGGGGTGTCACATGCTGCAGGGAAAACACCACAGGCATCTGCAGACGGGAGCCGGGATGCAAGCACCAGCTCCCTAGCAAGCGGCTTCTGCTGCTCTGTGGAATGACTGAAGATGGAAATGGCCAGAGAGGAAAGGAAGGCTTAGACAAGGATGAGACTGTTGAAAGAGAAGAACTGATCCTACAAATGTGGTGAGAGAAAAATAAATGGCAGGATTCGAACACGGATTGGTATAGGGATAAAAAGTGTCCAAAATCAAGGCTTAGAGCTGAATTTTCTGATCACTTCCTTCTGTAAATGAAGGATCTGGCCACCAAAGGCAATCATAACTCCAAACTTCAGAGGGTTTAGAAACTTCCAAATTACTGAGAGGAAATCCAAGGAATAGCTGTGGACAGCCACACTCAGACACTGCAGGTTGGCACAGAAACAACCACAACATCTTTTAAGAAAGCAAAGGAACTTAAACAGCCAGGCAGCGTCCACACTGCCTCATTTACTATGAAAAAGCAAGAAACTCAAGAATAGCAGCCTATTCTTTTTTGGGAGTGAGTGTCCCCTTTGGCTCTTCCTCACATCGTCAGGGGGAGGGCAGTTTCCCCTGGAACACCCCGCAAACCTGAACTCAAAAACCTCAAATCACTTCATGATTGTGCTTCTGTTTTTTTCTCTCCAGAACTGGCTGCCCAATTTGTTTTATTCCTGAATGTAGGAACAACACGTTGATAACTGGAGGACGCCATCTAATGCCTGGGAGGAAGGTGAGCGGATAGGAAAGTCAGTAGATGCAACATAAATTCAGTGCTTCACTGACCCACAGTTTTGAATGTCTGCAGAGCCCTGAGCTTCTCCACACGGGTAAAACTTGCTGTGCCTTTTCCCAAGTCCTGGTACTGCATTTTTTCCAAGTTCTGGTACTGATGATTGAGTCACCACACATAAAAGGGACCATGAATGTAGGAAATTCGAGAAAGGCTGAGAGCAAGATGCAGTGTGAGTCTTTGGAATAAAGAGGTGTTAGGATCTGGAGTGCCTCTTGTCCAAACTGATCTTAAGTTTCTGAGTCATTCTGTGCACCTGTACTTGAGCTATAAAAAGCTCCCACCCTGCTAAAGGATATCATCTGGCAACTTCAGCCCTGTGGGATAGAGACTGGCATCTAGAAGGGAGCAGAAAGGGAAAATGTAAAACGAGCATCACAAACCCCCCCCACACCCCCCCACCCCCACCCCCCCGCGCTAACCTCAGGAATTTCAGTCTCTGAGAGTAGACCTCATTCTCACCCAGAGCTGCAGCAGCTCTGACTGAAGGTCTGGGTGGCTTCTCCCTGGGCTGTAGACCAGCCGCAAATCTCTGCTGGGATGTCACCACCTCTAGGATCCCCTGCAGAGTCAGCTTGTTCCCTCAGCACCATAATGGCACTGACAGTGCACATTCGCAGTGCCGGCTGGCTCTGCCTCCCGGGTGCCTGGTGCAGCCTTTCAGCTTTGAGCAGCTATTCTGAATCAAATGATTGGTGACAAGCTGGCGGCTTGCCAGACAACTGGCTTCCTCTAGGGGGATGGTTCCTGTCTTGCTTGTCTGTTTTCCTAGTATCTAGCATATGAAAAACAGAGATGATGTTCCCTGGATCCATGCTGACGGGAAGTGTGTGACAGGCAACCTGTAAAGGGGGGGGCCAGGAAGGAAGAGGGGCCAACAAGTGGCTCTGCTTGGAGAGATTGCTCATCCCACAGATAAATGACCCCTGTTTAGGTCCCTTACTGGAACCTGCAGAGAGAGCCAGTTGAGTGGACCAGAGCAGGGAGCAGATTGCCCATGTCACTACTTAATTCAGTGTGCACCACTCTCAGGGGACAGGAAGTGCCCCAGGGCAGAGGGCTTGGGTGCCTAAAACAAAGCCAAACCCAGTGACTGGTCCACTCAGGGCAGAATCCCCCACCCTCTGCCTCCCTCCTTCCCCTCCTTGCCGCCTCTGAGCCAGGGCTCACTACACATTGGCCTTCCCTCCCTCCCGGCCTCACCCCACAACTGCTCCTATGGTCACATCAGAGCTCCTGACCCTGACCCACCCCATCTTCAGCTTCCTGGGGCAGCCCAGACCCAGCCCACCTGCCCAAGACACAAACTTCCACAGGGCAGTGGGAATTGGGAACTGGACCGTTCCTTGCTGTGAGGAGAGGCAGTCCCCTCTGCCTCTCTCCGTCATCTGCTCCAAACTCTGGATGTGAGAGCTGCCAGCAGTGGTCTCTGCCTCCCAGATGCTGTTCCTGCCCGCCAGCAGGAAGGGACACACTTGTCCAGCTTTCAAAGTGTTTCACCACGAGTGCACACACTCACTCACAGGTGTGTACACTCACTGACAGGGGCACACATTCACAGGTGTGCATACTCACTAACAGGCGTGCACACTCACTGCCAGGCTCGCACACTCTCTGACAAGCACGCACACTCACAGGTGTGCACACTAACCCACAAGTGTGTACACTCACTGACAGGGGCACACACTCACAGGTGTACATACTAACAGGCGTGCACACTCATTCACAGGTATGCACACTCACTCACAGGCGTGCACACTCACTGCCAGGCTCGCACACTCTCTGACAAGCATGCACACACACAGGTGTGCACACTCACCCATGAGTGTGTACACTCACTGACAGGGGCACACACTCACAGGTGTGCATACTCACTAACAGGCGTGCACACTCACTCACAGGTGCATACACTCACTGAAACTGAATCACAAGATAGGAGTCCCTGTCACTGCTGTCATGCACTGTCACAGCCTCTCCCCCCTCCCCATCTCTCCATTGAGGCCTCCTCTCACCTTCCTTCCTCTTCTTTTTTATTTATTCTTTAAAATATGTGAGACCCAACGGCATCAACTGATTTCACGCCTCAGTGATGAGTCACTGTGGACAGTTTGCTATTTCTGTAGTGGTGGCCAGAGGACCGCTGAGTTGGGGCCCTGGAGCTGCTGGTTAACATGCAGACTCCTGAGCATCACCCGGACTCCTGATGCTGAATTTCTAGGGGCGTTGGGACCAGAAGGGAGCCTGCACTGGAGATTGGAGCAGATGACCTCTAGACTTCCTTCCAACTCCAAAGACTAGGATTTACTGAGCCCCTACCATGTATGGGGCATTATACTAAGAGTCATGGAAGACACAGAGAAATCGAACACACGGCACCTGTTCTGCTGGAGAGACAGCATGTGCACGCGCAGGAGGTTAAATAACAACTTCACTGGCTCATGATTCACAGCCGGAGAGGGGTCACAAAGCCATGAGTCCAAAGATGGGGATCTGTGTGCTGTGGGACTCAGGGAAACCACAACAGTCGGAAAATCTCCATTACCTGTTAATCAAAGCGAGTAAAGTTCTGATGCTTTCCTCACTAATAACCATAATAGCAACAACTGTAATGATAATTAAATAGTTAATATTAATTGAGCTATTTAATTGCTTGCAGCCTTTATGTGACTTCTCCTTCGATGCTGACAACAGTCCTGTCGTAGATCAACAGTTCTCAGAGTGTGGTCCTGGGAATTTGTTAGTGATGCACATTCTCAGACTCAGGCATACTGAATCAGAAACTCTGAGGTGGAGCCCAGCAACCTGTGTGTTACAGGCTCTCTGGATGACCTGATGAACCACTGGGGAAAGTAATGGTTTTGTCCCCAAGGGGACACCGAAGCACAGAAAGCTGGAGTGGGCTGCCACACTTACCAGCAGTGGAAGGGCCTCCCTCTGGCACTCTCCCAATGCCCAGGATGTCGTACTTGGACCTCCCATGCTCACAGACGTGAATGTGGTTTACCACCTACAGATTCACCCAGTGAACACTGGGGAAGGCAAGGCGGCAGACAGTGAGGATCACATCTACAGGGGCTGCTCACCAGATGATTCTGAAATGCAGTGTAACTTACAAAGGCATCTGGGAGTCCCAGCTTTTTGTGGGGATAGATGAAATGTAAGCCTAGTTTCTTAGAGTATAAGTTTAGAGGACCTGTTGTGTGCCGAGCCATGCCCACTTTGCATGATCCAGAGTGACTCATGTAGCTTCCTGGTCCCTCCACCCCCTGTGAGATGCCAGGGAGCTGCCGGTGCTGAAGCTTGGAGGCACTCTGCCCAGGAGGGCACCTCACCCTCACTTTGCATTTGCTGCACCCTACTCAGGGCGTGACCCCTTTGATGAATGCCTGGGTTAATCCCCAGAAAACTTCTGGGGAGCTGAGTTCAGTCATGCCTTCCTCTCCCTTCCAACCAGTGGGGGTCAGGGAAGGACGCACTTAACATCTGGAGGGAGAGCCAAGGTCAGGACCTGTCCCATGCAAACCTATCTTCTGCATGTGCTGAGGGGAACCTCTTACCTACACACAGCCAAGCCCAGGTCCCTGCCTAGGCCCTCACCCAGCCCCAGTGGCCACGTGCTCCCAAAGCACATTGAAGCTCACACAGCCTCTTTCACTTACTGTCTAATCCCTTGACTTAGGTATGAGGACACCACTGGCCCGTTTGGCTTCCTCCCACCATGTTTCTGCCTATTTGCCTTTTCTCTACTTACTCATCTCATCAGAGGGAGGCCCCACCTGGTACCTTTGCCCTCTACTGAGCCCCAGGCTGGACACCCACAGCCCACTCTCCTTACAGGTGGAATTTTTCGTGACCCACTCATCCGGAGTTTCATGAGATATACAGTTATTTTAAATCCTCAAAAAAGATGTATTCAAATTTAGTAACAAACAGCAAATAGTAGTTTTTCCTGACTGCACAGCTGCGTGGGAAGGACGCACCTGCCAGCCGGAGCTGTTCTTCCCTTTCTTCTCTCCACCTGGCGGCATCAGACTCAGAGATCTAGCACACGGCATGCTTTGGTTGGATTGCTACCAGAAACTTGGGGCCTTGCCTAACCACAGGAAATATTAAAAAACATTGACGTTTCCAACCTGAAGGGGGTGGAGAAAAAAAGTGTCCATAATTCTACTAATATTTTTTGGATGTTAGGGAATTTTTAAAAAGCTAACATTGTCTCCATTTCTACCAAATAGAGAACATTCATTGATTTAAATTACAGAAATTTCTTTTATGTTCCCATACATATACAAACATATAGAGGGTGCTAAAAAAGTATACACATTTTAAGAAAGAAAAAAATTGTATTAAAATTGTAATACTCAATATATGTTACTATAAAAAGATGAACACAATCATGTTTGAGCACCTCTTGTTAAGTATTACAATTTAACACAGTTTGCTCCTTTCTTCAAATGTGAATACTTTTTTTTGGCACCCTCTGTGTGTATGTGTGTGTGTGTGTGTGTGTGTATGTATAAGTAGCATGTATGTAACTTAAAATTAAGTGACCATCACTCAAGTAGGTGGCCTAGGAACTCCTGGGATTCCTCTCCATGTTGGTCCTGAGACGTGAGTAGGGAAACACGTGTCAGAAGAGCTGGCATTTCTCCGGCCATCACCCACTCTTGACCTTAACTCATTACAGTCATGTATGTCAAAATTGTTTATTTCCCTGCCGGGCTCTTCACTCCAGGCTATAAACTAAACCCTTGTTGTAGTCATTTCTTTATTCCTCTCTTTATTCCTCCCAGCACACAGAATAAATGTCCAGATGAAATGATGGATGGATGAATGGAAGGATGGAAGGATGGATGGATGGATGGATGGAAGACAGATGGGTGAATGCATTGTCACATGAATGAAAATGTGGAATCATTTCTTTGGTAGGTCTACCTTTGTAATCTCTTTGAAATTGCTCTACAAGTTCTAGAAAAATAAGCTTGGATTTGTGTGGTCCTTTCTGCAAAGATATAGCAGAATCACTGGAAAACTACAGAGAAGACATTAGCATTTCTGCCAGTGGTTTGTTTTTGTTGTCTGTAGATTTTCCAGACACATTTTACTTGGCAATGTAGAAATAGCCAGGTGCTAATGATGAATCTTTTAAAATCATTGCCACTGAAATCAAGCAAAGACAGATGCCTAAAAGCTAATGCTAGTGAGATTTTATAGGAATTGAGTTTCATAGGATTGTATGAAAAGATGATTGGAACAAAAGATAAAAATTATGCAAACCCTTCCACACTGAATGTCCTTGGGCTCCCTGCCCAAGAGATGTGAGCCCCCAGGCACTTCTCCGTGCTTCTAGCGAGCACTGTCCCCTGGGCATCTCAGCAGTGTCCCAGCCCTGCGTTAAAGGGCTGGAGCTGGGTCACGAGTCTGCTTCAGTGACTCCACTGTGCTGTTCACATTTTGCCACCAGATGATTTGGAAACATAACCCTTACTTTGTAAGCAGAGATTTCTTTCACATGTTGAATCTTCCACACCCAAAATTATGATTGAAAGAAATCATTAAGCTCACGGAAAACAAAGGCTAAGTTAGCCTTTTTTCCAAATTAATATATATGTACATTTTTAACTTGCCCAAAGTTGCCTAACTCTGATCTGCTGTTGAGTCACACACCCTCTGTCCCCGGAACATTCCTATCTACCTTTCTCAAAATTTACCTGATCAAGATTCTGCTTGCTCTAGACGTTCTCTGCTTTTAAAAGAAGGTAACCTGAGATCACAGATTTAAATTTGTACCTGCCCAGTAAAATCTGTATTTTTTTCTTATTGTTGGGGAATCATTGAGGGTACAAAGAACCAGGTTACACTGCTTGCATTTGTTAGGTAAAGTCTCTCTTATAATTGTGCCCCCAAGAGGTGTGTCACACACCATGACCCTCATCCCCCTCTCTCTTTCCTTCTCTCCACTCCCGCATTCCTCCATCACCTGCCATGTACTAGCACCAATTGTCCTCATATCAGAATGGAGCACATCGGATCCTTCCTGCTCCACTCTTGTGATGCTTTACTAAGAAGGATATGTTTCAGCTCCATCCAAATTAATACAAAAGATGTAAAGTCACCATCTTTTTGTGGCTGAATAGTATTCCATGGTATACATATATCACAGTTTAATAATTTTAATAAGGCATTTCTTGAGGTGGTGGATGAATCTATAGGTTTCTCTGGTTTAGGAACCAGCAGCACCAGCGAGAGCCCCATAGGATGCAGGCTTGGACAAGGGCACTCTAAGCTGCATATACACCTGATTACTGAGAGCCCCATAGGATGCAGTCTTGGACAAGGGCACTCCAAGCTGCATATATACCTGACTACTGAGAGCCCCATAGGATGCAGGCTTGGACAAGGGCGCTCCAAGCTGCATATTCACCTGACCACATAGGTGGCTGCTTAGATAACCTCCTTTCAAAGAAAAGTATTCAAACATATGTTTTGGTAACCAATATTTTTTCTCAATGAAAATAGCTTTATTGCTTTGTTCATTATTATATAAATAATATGTGCTCATTGTTATTGTGAAAAAAATTTTTTATAATACAATAGGTTCAAATTTAAAATCATCATGTGGAGATGCTTTTAAATGGTGGGATGACTGCTGTCAGCATTTTCTTTTTTTTCTAATCTGGATTAACATGAGGGCACAAATGATTAGGTTACATTGTTCATGTTTCTAAGGTAAAGTTCAAGTTGGAGACGAGCCCTTCATCCAGGGGGTGTGCTTGTGCCCATTTGGTGAGAGCACATCAATCTCCCTCACCCCACATGCCAACATACTTGTCTTTCTCTCGTGTGGGCATGAGGCTGTTTTTCTATTGATTTCATATCGAGTACATTGGATACTTGCTTTTTCATTCTAATAATATTTTACTATGAAGAATGTGTTTCCAATCCATCCAGGTAAACACAAAAGATGTAAAGTCTCCATCTTTTTATGTCTGAATAGCATTCCATGGTGTACTTAGTATTGATCTATTCATGGGTTGATGTGCACTGGGGTTGCTTCTCTGTCTTGGTGATTGTGAATTGAGCTGTAATGAACATTCTAGTGCAAAAATTATGATAAAATCATTTGGACAAGGGCACTCTAAGCTGCATATACACCTGACCACTGAGAGCCCCACAGGATGCAGGCTTGGACAAGGGCACTCTGTCCATAATTTTATGTCCAATACAGAGAAAGTATTTTCTTAAATCCTTTTCCTTCTGTTTCTCTCTCCATGTCCACATGAACACAGACAAACATTCATACACATACTACATGGCATATGGGGGTTTGGTATATAATCTCTAATGTCTTTGCATGAAAATGTTCCTCTCATCTCCCACTTCCTTCCTCACCTGGTGAGTAAGGAAATTGAAACAACTTGGTGTTAAACTAAGTGAAAAATCAACAGCTTCAAGGGAATGGTGATGTGGTATGGGGCGGGGCTGGCGTGTAAAACCCCTCTGCCTCCCTTGAAATTCCATTTTACACATTTCATCTCAGGTCGCCCCAGTTATCTTCTCTGAATCAAGAAAGGTAACGCCCGAGCCCGGTCAACCCAGCACACTTAGCTGGACACCTTCTGTGTAATTGACAAAGCCATCAGGGCAACAGGGCTGCCATGGGGACCCGCCGTAGGGAGGTCTGAGCTTGCAGCCTGCTTCTGTGCGTTTAATGACTATAACCTGGCAAGTACCCAGTGAGTACCCTCATCCACTGATCTGCAAAATGGGAATTATATAATAAATTCCACAGGGTCATGGTGAGGGTTAGATGAGATGACACGTGTGAAAGCAGTTTCAGTTACGAAGGGCACTGGACAGTGTGGGAGATAAAAGGAAGCATGACGCAGTCCTTACTTAAGGGACTAAATGTTACCCCAAAGGGGGAGATTAACACAGATGGAATCATTCCAGCCTGGAGGAGCTGGTTGTGGCAGGACAGGGCTGTACTCCCTCATGTCCAAGGGCAGTAACTGCTGTGGAGAAGAGATGAACCCACACAGACTGCACCAGCCTGTCCCATTAGTGGAAGGACACCTTCCACCTCCTGGTCCCAGAACAGGCTAAGGGAAGGCCTTTGGTCTGGGTCACGTCACCAAATAGCTATGGCTGGGCCAACGGGAACAGTGCAGACCCCAAATGCTACCTGTCAGAGGTGTGATAGCTTGAGGAGAGCCCTGAGACTTAAGAGGGCTCCTTTAAGCACCCAAGGGACTGCCGTGACATGATCCTGAGCACGAAGGCAAGGAGTGGTACTGGAGAGGACACAGCTGAAGGTGGCTTTCTAACCAGAGAAACGACTATAAACACGTTAATGCACGTGCCCTCAGACCACTTTCACTGCGAGGAATTGTAAGGGAGCGGTCAGCTCGGTCAAGTCCCAAGGCCACATGCAGAGCAGTAGCTGAAGTTTATGTGGCACCTGGGTGAAGGTGGGCTGATGCTCAAGAGGCCTCAGCCCGGAAGAGCAGGAGCGCTTATCTTTTAAAGGTTTTTCGTAGCGGGTGGGGGGTGGTACTTTGGTGTACTAATGACTATCCGTTCCAGCAGGCTTCCGCCTGAGACTGTTCTGCTCTGTTTATGGGTTAGCTCCCGCCCCCCACCTGGAGCCATTGAGTTCCCTAGCTCCTCAGTTCTTTCTGGCTGGGTCCCAGAAAAGGGTGGTTTTAGCAGAGGCCACCGAATGGCCAGGATGGAGTGCCTCATGCTCAAAACGGAGTGGCCTCTGCTTGCTCTGTTTTTGGAATTCTTTCAACTTACCTATCAGGAATGTTTTAAAAACTTTGAGAGATCTAACTCTCATGCCATAAAATACATTCATATAAAGTATACCATTCAGCGATTTACAGTGTATTATTCGTAGAGGTGTGCAGTAATGATCACAACCTAATTTTAGAACATTTAATCACCTCCCCCACCCAAAATATCTGTATCCAAGATTGCTGCTAAAAATTTACCAGATGGTCACTTTTACATGTTTTTTCTTTGCTAAATATATATGCAAAGGTGTTCATCATTGCGAGATATTTCTATAAAAGAGAAGGGGGGAGTGCACAAAGCGTTCCTTATTGGGAAACTTCTTAAATAAATTATAGCACATGTATGATGGAATATTGTGCTGATATTACAATACATGGGGTGGATCTCCATATGCCGGTATAGAGAAAAATAAAGATAGATTATTAAGTAAATAAAGCAAGAGCAGAAGGGTGTTTTCACTAGCACACCTTTTGTTAAAATTATGTCACAAGATTGCATCATATCATAAATAATTACAAGAACTGATGACTGGTTACGTTTAGGGAGAACAGGCCTGAGAAGGAACAAGGGAGTTTTCACTCTCTACATTGTGCTTTTCTGAAATGCTTGATTTTATTAACCAGGTACCATGGCCATTTTCCCTTCTATGAAATTGTTGAGGCCAGATACATGTTGGTATTTTAAATTTTTCTGATTTTAAAAGATCATATGATCTACATGCCATTTATTACATAAAATCCTCAGTGGCGTCTCAGGGGCAACATACCATAATTCAAACATGGTGATATTTTTGCAGTAAGAATTTTTAGAAGACTATAATTCTTGCCTCCTCAGATTTATTCAGGTCAGGTTTCTCCTTCAAAGAGGTTTTTAGAGTTTTGGGAATTCAGAAGTGCACATAGGAATTGTGCCCTTGTAATATCATCGTTGTTTCTTACAATCACCCGGTATCTATAAGCAATGAGATTACGGACAAATGAGATTTTATTTTTTATAATTTGCTGTATTTTATTCTGTAATTTTCTGCAAGCTTTTCACTCCCAAAAGCAATAGAATACTATGCTGAGAGGAACAAGGAGAAAGGACTCACTAGGACAGCGTACTGGGCCCCCGATGACAAGGAAAGGCAAAGTTAAGTCTGTAACCAGCAAAGAACAATGAGCTGTGAATTCTACGGGTTGTTAACAATCTGAGACAAGGGGTTATTGCTTTGCAGAGTAGAAAAAGCAGATGGAGGGGCTCTCCTATTGAATTTGACCTTGCACTAGGAGAGACCCATAAAGGAGGGCAGAGCCAGCAGGCCCTATTCAGAGTGTAACTAGGTGATGCTGCTGGGAGGTGAGAGGACCCTGCCACCGAACATGGCCAAGCTTTTCTGTACTTCACAGCTTTCATAGAATAGCACCTTTCTTTTCTTGGGTGAGACACACCTTTGGATGGAAACATCAATCCTGTAGCAGTGAAAGTGTGGCTTTATTTCAGCAGCTTTGGGATTTCACTTGTGACTGCCTCACTGAAGAGATTCGTATACAGATGACAGAAAGACAGGTCTGTAATTTTCTTTGCAGGCTGCTGCCCTGGTTCACGTCTGTGCAGATAGGTCTGTCTCGATGGCTCATGGCAGATGAACTGGGACAGAGTATTAACATCAAAATGATAAAGTGAAAGAGATTTCAAGTTTGCCATCGGCCCAAATTAGGCTTTATAAAATATTCTCAGACTCTACATTCTGTCACCCTTGGGCTTTGTGATTTAATGACCAGAATTGCCCAGCCTGTCCCTCGGAGCTCATTCTGGATTACCCAGAAATAAGTCAACTGTAACTTGGAAATAGGGCTTTGCCTCTTCTCTCACAGGAAGGACATCACCAAAACTCAGCTTCGCAGGGGACCAGCAGCTCCTGACCCTTATCTGGGTCAGCTGTAACTTCTCACAGACTCCAAAGCTCAGGGGCTGGGCAGCCAGCATGCCTCGTGTCCAGCAGGCCTCTGTGTGGGAAATGAAAGGGCAGGCAAATCTGTGCCTTCCCTTGGCAGCAGTCCCCTTCCCCAGGAAAGCCTGCTTTAAACCACCACTATGTGACGGCAGTGTGGGATTTTTCCTACCCCTGGCACTTGGTAGGTTTGGAGTAGAGACAAGCACCTTCCAAAGAGTTTTAAATTTTTTTTACAAGTTTTGGTTTGTGTATATCTGCACAAGCCATAGATTATCAAATTTCCTTATCATTTTTTAGAAGAGAATAAAAGATTCTCCAATAGGTTTCAATTGTTCACGCTGGACTGGCACATGCTGTCTGCTTATTTCTCTGTGCGGGTGGGCAGCCGTGAATTAAAGATGCTGCCGCCAACAGTGATGTCTTACATCCCCCCGGCGTGGTGAACCCACAGCAGCGCTCATCACGGTTGCCACTGCAGCCTGCACTGCGCACGTCAGCGGCAAAGCTGTGCGGGGATGATTTACTGACCTCCAGCTTCTTACACTTCACAGAGCCCTTTTCTTTTCTTATTTTTGAAAGTATTTTATTGCTTATCATATAATGCTTATTTGCCACAAAAGATGTATATACATTTAAATTTAAAAATTTTCCAGAGGAGCCCTGTCCGCTAGTCTAAAAACTTTTCCCTGATGCTCTTTACATGAACACCAGAGAGAAGAGGATGACAAACCATCTCCCAGCATCCCTTGGTTCCACACACACCGGTGGGCACTTGGGCAGTATTTACAGTATACATTTTATTTTTCCTTGATACATTTAAAAAACACCACTCCAAGACCCTAACTTCACAAAGGCAGGAAACATTACCTCTTTTCCTGAAGCGTTATTTGAAGTATAAAAGGTAATGGGTACTCATCCTCAGCCTGGCGGTGGAAGGGGACTCAGGGAGAAATCTCACAAGTCACTGCTATATCTTGAACTCTGTATTAAGCAGCAAGGAGGCTATCTGTTTGAAGGCTTCACATGTAAATGGGTACCGCTCCTATCCCTTTGCCATTTCACTTTTTACAACAGACCAGAACAAAGTTACAATTCCCTCCAAAAAAGACTTCCTTACTTGAGAGCAAAGATCTCCCCAGACTGCCGTCTCGGCAGGACAGAGAGCAGAGGCTTTGAGCCAAATGTTGTGGTACCCGGAAGAGGGCAAGTACAAGGTCTCACCTGGGAAGGGAACAGGGGAGATCTCCCTGGTTGGTGAACTGAACTTGAATACCAATGACAAGAGTTGCTTTATGTTGGTCACTCTGTCACCATTCAGGTTCCAAACACTTCTTTCACAAAGCTTAGTGAGTCTAGAGTACAGTAGCTGAGAAAATATTGTCACCACTTAGCAGTGGGGATACATTCTGAGAAACGCATCATTAGGCAATTTTGTCACTGTGCCAACACCCACAGAAGGCACTTCCACAAACCTAGATGGTGTGGCCTGCCACACACTTAGGCGATGACATGGCCCGTCACTCCTAGGCTACCAGCTGGTATAGCAGGCCATATACTCAACTGTAGACAACTGTAACACAGCGTTACGTAGAAGGTGGATGATAAATGTTGTATAAAAGATAAAAAATGGTACACCTGTTTAGGGCACGTCCTATGAACAGCCCCTGCAGGACCGAAAGTTGCTGTGGGTGAGTCAGCGTGTGAGTGGCGAGTGTGTGCCTAGGATGCCACTGCACATTACGCTACTGTGACTTTATAACATTGCACACTTGGGCCACACTAAATTTAAAAACAATAATTGTGCCATGACATTATGATGACTACAGCATCATTGGGCAATAGGGATGTTTTTAGCTCCATTATAACTATATGAGACCACTGTCACATATGTGGTGTGTTACTGATTAAAATGTTGTCATGTGGCACATGACTGTATCTAAAACAATTCTTCAAATTGTTAAGTGACCATATCATTGGAACCAAGACACTTGGGAGAGCAAAGGAAGTCACTGATGTTAACACAGAGACGAACATGAATGGGGATTGTCCTGGGCAAAGCAGGGTGGGCGGTCACTTGGTGCTGGCATCTCTGGGTCACAGATGAGATTCTCTAAGGCGTGGAGAGTATGATTTACCCACATGCTGAGAAGCAGCAGAGCTAGTCAATCCAGGCACAGCTGACTCCAAAATTCACCTTCTCTACACACCACTCTGCCTTTCTCTGTGCCTGCCCAGGATCAGCTCCTGGGCTTGCTGCCCTGGGTGCTGGTTTTCCTAACCTTGCTAAGTAGGCAGCAAATCTGAAATGGAACCTGAATGCGTGAAGTAAAAGCAGAGGCACTGTGGTTGAACTGGGCACATGGGGCTTTCGTTCTGTCTGGTGTCCCTCTAACCCACTCCCTCACTTCCTGGGTGGCCCACAAAGCCCCCCACCCCCACCAGCTCCACCGGGGCACCAAGGCCTGTCCTGTGCCCAGATATGGAGAAAAACCACATGGAAGACATCCGGGAGAGGCAGGCAGGGGAGGACAGTGTCTGGAAGGTCTCGCCATTTGATTCTCGGCCATCTTCTGTCCTTGTCCACCTGCAGAATGCCTACCAGACCTGCATGAAATGTCTTCAACCCACCATCAGCCAGAGTCCTGGCACCTGGGAGGGCTGAGAACCGGGGTGGCTGAAGCCTGCAGGGCTCCTGAGGGGCGCAGGGCGGAGGCACATGATCTCTGGAGCCCAGTCCCAGCGCTTCTCTTCCCCTGTGCAGCCTCCCAGGCACCACCCAGTCGTCAGTGAGCAGACAGATCACTTGTGTGTCTGTTAAAATGCAGACTCTGACTCAGCGGTCTTGGGTGGGGCCTCAGCATCTGCATTTCTATCACGTCCTGGGACACTGCTGGATCAGGCTTCAGTAGGGAGAGCACAGCGTCCGATGGGCTCAGTGATTCACCTGCAACCAGATCTTGCTGAACAAATCTCTGGTTCTGTGTCCACACCTGGAGAAGAGGTGTTAGGTGCTGTCCTCCTTTATAAATAACTCAGTATGTGTCTGCTTGTTAGCTGAGGAAGGTAGAGCCCATACCATCTAATTCACACTTAGAAATCTGCAAGGAAATAAAGGCAATGCCTTTAAAGGGAGTTCTCGCAGAAGCTTCTATATTGGATAGTTTTGAAAATCATCTTCGGTTAAGGCCAGAGGTGCCTGCTATTTTCCACACACGCATTTCAAACATTCATGAGGAGGACTGGGTGGGTGTTCTCTGGGCAGTAGTTCTTGGTCTTCCTATCAGAACATGATCCAGATTAAACATAGAGGGAGCAGAGGTTCCCCAAAGCCCTTAATTAGTGCTGCTAGAAAGTGGCTTTGAAGTTGTGTGGGAAGCCCTCAGGGAGCGATGATGAATGGGCCTGAATGGGCCGTGCTGGCAAGGACAGGAGCCATCCACCAACCTGGCTCTTTTTTCATTTGGTTCCTTTGAAACTTAAAATATATATGTGTATTCCAACCACTAGCTGCAGCTCCACCTTTGGCCTGGTTCCCCGATTGTGGGGACAGGAGGATGGTCATGTCCTTGGTCAGATTTTGCTTGGGGACCCTGCGTTTAAACTTCTACCGCAGGTGTTTGCCCTCATCACGTTTCCACATGTTCTTTAAGTAGCTTCACCAGGACAGGGACCTTGTCTCCACAGAGAAGTCAGACGAGCAGTCACACTTCTGAGCCGATGGCAGAACCCGCTCAGTCATTATGCTTTTTTTTCCACTCAGAAAAATTGATGTTCCCAACATTAAGTATGAAAACCAGAAAATGGTAATTTTTCTTTCTCTGTTGCTGTTTTTGGCCGGAGCTGGGTTTGAACCTGCCACCTCCGGTATATGGGACCGGCGCCCTACTCCTTGGGCCACAGGCACCGCCCCCCCCAAATGGTAATTTTTTCCATGCTTTGCTTCTTTTGTCCAGTTGTGTATTTGTCCTTTAAAAGTGTCCCCCTTTTACTGGTTAATGACATTCGTCTCTCTGCCACTGGCTATTTTAGGTAAGGGCTATCTGTTGTCTAAAAATTATTCCCTTTTAGAATAGGAAAAAAAATGTGCTCAGTTGCTAATATGTTTTAGTATTAAGCCTGCTATTCCTTGTTTTGTTTCATTTTAATGGAACAAGGAAAAAGTTTTCATCAGAGAGAGAAATGCTGTGTCGTCCTGGAGGGAAGGTAGGCAATTTTGGGATGGGTCCTGTCAGCCGTGGGTTTCCAAATCTTGATGATCTCATGCATCGTGGGGACGGTTCGAGAAAGAGAAGGGAAGCAGAGTGTGAGCTGTAACAGGGACTTTGGTCTGTTTGCTTGGTTTTTCCAGCTCTCAGAACAATATTTGGCGCAGGGTAGCTCTGTTTTTTCTGTCTGTTCTCTTGCCTCTTTGCAGAATCTCTTCTCCCTTCCAAGACAGACCTTTTAACTAGCTTCCCATCCTGCCTCTCCTGCCGCCTCTGAGACATGGCTCCATCAATGATCCCCTTTCTCTGCATCCTGATCCTGGTTCATTAGCTTCTTTTTATAAATATGCTCAACTTGTTCTGACCTGTTAAACAACAACAATGTCGAATGAAATCATGACACTGCCTGACCGGTGGGCGGTGTCGGGGAGTTCGTGATCAGCGGATGAGATGGAGAGGGAAAGGGTGGACACAATCACACAACCACTCATACA